>JAUMHE010054706.1:0-20375 GCA_032359235.1 Enteromius mattozi
TTTTGCAGAGGCCTGGGCGGGCTGGGCAGGCGCTCGGCTGCCGGCTCCTCGACGCTGCCGACGTGAAGGCTGCTGCTCGGGCTGCGGAGGAGAGGGGGCGGCAGCCGGGGGTCGCCCACGGCGACGAGCAGAGAGTCGCGACCGGCCACCCCGTACAACGTGCGCGTGGCGCCGGAGGTGCGCGTCGTCCAGTCCACCCCGTTCGGGGAGGTGGAAACGGCACCGTTGTTCCCCACCGCGGCCAACATCGTGCCCGTCCAGGTCACGGCATTCAAAGTGCGGGTCTGGCCCGAATTCCGGGCCGTCCATTCGAGCTGGGCAAACGCGGAAATGGCCAGAAAACCCGTCAGGAAGACGGCTGAGGGCAGCGCTCTGGAAATTCCCGAAAAAACGAACATTCGACTCCGGAAACGTCTCCCCGCTCCCGGCGTAAAAATACCGCCGGAAA
Organism: Enteromius mattozi; assembly: GCA_032359235.1. Classification (NCBI taxonomy): domain Eukaryota; kingdom Metazoa; phylum Chordata; class Actinopteri; order Cypriniformes; family Cyprinidae; genus Enteromius; species Enteromius mattozi. Next base: position 449 of record JAUMHE010054706.1, read on the forward strand.
GTGTATTTCCGCCGCCCAAAACGTATTTCAGGCCGTAAAATCGCTCACCGACACCGATTTTCATGACCACGCTGGTCGGGCTGCATGTCGGGAGGCGTTTTAGGGCGAGGTCAGCACCGCCCCGTTCTCGCCTACGGCAACCCGGCGAGAACCGTTGCTCACCACCGCGTAAAGCCTTTGTGAGGTGTTTGAGGGCCGCGCTGTCCACACGATTCCGTCCGGTGATGTAAGGACCCGGCCCATGTCACCCACGGCCACCCAATGCCCTTTCCCTTCCTCGCCTCCAGTCCACGTGATCCCGAAAAGAGACTCGTCGACGCCCGATGCATGAAGCGTCCACGCGAGGCCATCGGTTGAAGTCGCGACGAGTCCGGAGTTGCCCACCGCCGCGAGCCGCGTTCCGTTCCAGGCCACCGCGAAAAAATCCTCCCCGGTACCGGCGTTCAGGGAGTCCCATGCGATGCCGTCGGTCGAGACCAGCACGGTGCCGTATTTGCCGACCACGACATGCCGCGCGCCCGTCCACACGACGCCTCGCATCTGGAAAATCTTGTACTGGCGCAGGGTCCAGGCCAACCCGTCCGGCGACGTCAGGACGGTTTGCTCGTCTCCCACCGCGACAAAGCGACCTCCTCCCCAATTCACGGCGCGCAGGATGTTGTGCGTCGACCCGGTGACGCCCGCGCTCCACGTGGCTCCGTCATCGCTTGAGGTCGTCACCGTATTGAGTCCGCCGAGCGCCACCACGCGCCCCGGTCCCACCGTCACCCCGCGCAGGTCCGTCGGCGTTCCCGAACTCCGCGCTGTCCAGTTCTGTCCGTCGGGTGAGGTGAAGAGCGCGCCGCCCGAGCCCGCGGCGACGAATGCCGAACCGGTCCATGTCACGGCATAGAGGGAGGGTGGCGCCCCGTCACCGGGGAGGGCCCGAATCGTCCACGGATCTTCCGGCTGCGGTTCCGCGCTCCGGGTGGTAGCGGTCAGGCAACCCGCAAGAGCAAGCGCGAGCAGGGCGCAAAGGGAAGTGAGGGGACGATGCAGGCGCATGGAATCCGGCAATTCCCTACGGACTCATCCACCCCTCGGCGCCCTGCGAAGCCGGGACCGACACCGTGTCCTCCGCCCCGTCCGACGCGGAATCATCCCCGCTCCCCTCACCATAAGGCCCCGAGCGCAGGCGGCGCCAGTCGCTTTCCATGAGCAGATTGCCCAAACTGTCGAGGGCTTCCGCAGGGTCCCCCTCCGAAGCCGTGTCACCCAGGAGCCCCCCGAACACCCCGTAATTCCGCGCCACACGCGCCTTGTGGTTCAGGTACGCGCCCGTGGGCCGATGGGGATTCCACTTCACCGGCGATGGAAGCACGCACGTGAGGCTGAGCATCTCCTCCTGCGTGAGCGCGCTCACGTCCTTGCCGAAGTGATAGCGCGCGCCCTCGCGCACGCCGTACACGCCCGGGCCGAACTGCGCGATGTTGAGGTAAACCTCGAGGATGCGATCCTTGCCGAGGGTGTGCTCAAGCACCAGCGACAGGGCGGCCTCGCGGACTTTTCGGCTCAGTTCCTTTTCGCCGCCAAGGTAGAGGTTCTTGGCGGTTTGCTGGGTGATGGTGCTGGCCCCGCGCAAACGACGTCCAGCTTGGTGATTGGCGACGAGCGCGTACTCGATCTGCTCCAGATCGAAACCCTGGTGCGTGTAAAACTTGGCGTCTTCCGCGACGAGGATCATCCGTTGCAATGAACGCGGGATGGAATCGAGCGGGATCCACGTGCGGCGGATTTTCAGCCCGGGATCTTCCTCTTGCGCCGCCTCGATGAAGGCCGTGGTCTTGGGCGGGTGCTTGCGCAAGGCGCGAATGTCGCCGATATGCAAATACTGCCAAACTTCCAGCGCCGCGAGGAAGATCAGCAGCAGCACCGCGCCCAGCATGATTTGGTAGAGCATCCACACGCCGCGCACGGCGCGCAAAGTCCAGCGAAGCAAATTGGAACGGGAGTCGGGGGAAGTCGATGTGGGCATGCGGTCCTGCGGTCTTGCGGAAAGCAACCCGCGACGGGGTTACATTTTCCCAAAAATACACGCTCGACTCACCCCTTCCACGCGAACGCTTTCATGACCCTCTTCCGCCCGTGCATCGACCTCCACGAAGGCCGCGTCAAGCAAATCGTGGGCGGGAGCCTGCGCGACGGGAGCGCACCGAAGACGAATTTCGTGTCGGACAAAGATGGGGCTTTCTTCGCGGGCTTGTACAAGGAACGGGGTCTCCGTGGAGGTCACGTCATCCTGCTCGGCGCGGGCAACGAGGCTGCGGCCAAGGCCGCACTCAAGGCGTATCCCGGCGGACTTCAAGTGGGCGGCGGCATCTCGGCGCAAAACGCGCGCGAATGGCTCGACGCCGGCGCCAGTCATGTCATCGTCACCTCGTGGCTGTTTCCGGACGGCGATCTGTCCATGGAACGGTTGCGCGAGTTGTCGGCCGTAACCGGGCCCGAGCGCCTCGTCGTCGACCTCAGTTGCCGCCGCGTCGGCACAGGCTGGAACGTGGCCATCAACCGCTGGCAAACCGTCACCCCCGTCACGCTGGATGCCGCGCTGTTCGCGCGCCTCGATCCGTTTTGCGACGAGTATCTCGTCCACGCGGCCGACGTGGAAGGCTTGCGTCAAGGTCTCGATTGGGACCTCGTCCGCCATCTCGCTGCACTTACCCCGAAGCCCGTGACTTACGCGGGAGGCGCATCGTCGCTCCGCGACCTCGAACGCATGGAAACCGAAAGCGGCGGAAGGATGGACCTCACCATCGGCAGTGCCCTCGACATCTTCGGCGGAACAGAAGTGAAACTGGACGACTGCGTCGCATTTAATCGTGAGCGCGACCACGTGCGCGGTGCCTGAGCTTCCATGATCGACGCGGATCCCTGGGACCCCCGCGATCCCGACTCACCCGAATCTTCGCCCGGGCGCGTGGAAGTGCGACGGTCGGATCGCAAGCGCCCCGTGCTGGACGCGTCCCTCGTCCTTTCGTCCCAAGGCATCCGCCACTGGATGGAGTTCCGCCCCGACCCGTTCGGAGGCGCCGACATCGCCTTCGTGCTCACCGTGGAGCCGTGGGACGAAACCCGCGCCCTTGCGGCCCTGTCGCAGTACGACCGCGAGAACGTCGGCTGGCGTGTGGACGATCCGCTCGTCGAGGACTTCGACATCCACGCCTCTCCCCTGCTCCACCTTGCCGTGCCCGCGCTGTTCTCCTTTTGGGTCGCGTCGGTCCCTTGGGGCGCGTGGATGGAGCGGCAGGGCGGCGCGGCGGCGGCGCGCATCCTGGACGGCGAGTGGTGGCGCACGCTCACGGCCACCACGCTGCACGCCGACTCGGAGCATTTCCTGGGCAACATGCTCTCGGGCTACTTCATCTTCAACCTGCTGCGCCGCCGCTGCGGGCCGGGCACGGCCATGCTCCTGCTCACGTTGGCCGCCGCGCTCACCAACTTCGTAGTGGCGGCCGTGTCGCCGCCGGGGTATTTCTCCATCGGGTTTTCCACCGTGACCTTTGCGGGACTCGGCATGCTCGGTGCGGTGGAGACGCGCTACTTCCCGCGCGGCCTCAGGCCCGGGCTGCGAAACTTCACGCCGCTGCTGGGCGCGCTGTTCCTCGCGGTAATGACGGGGCTGGGGGAAAACGCCGACGTGAAGGCGCACTTCATCGGACTGGGCTTCGGCGTGCTCTGCGCCCCGGCGGCATTCTGGCTGGAGAAACGGGGATTCGCCGCCAAGGGCTGGCAGGCCGCGGCCGTGCTGGTGGTGTGGGCGGTTTACGGTTTGGCGTGGTGGCGGGCGATCGGGTAATCCCCGTCAATCATCCATCGCGTCGCCGGCGGAATCGCGCGGGATCTTGCCGTCCACCCCGAAGATCTTGGTGAGAATCGCCGCGCGCATCCACATGCCGTTGCGTTCCTGACGCCAGTATTTGGCGCGCGGGTCCTCGTCCACATCGGGATGAATCTCGTCGCGGCGCGGCAGAGGGTGCATGATCACCGCATCCGGCTTCATCGCGGGAAGATGGCGCGTGCCCAGCTTGAAGCGGCTGATGTCCACCTTCGAAGATTCCCCGCCCGCGTCGTACTCGTCCTGAATGCGCGTGACGTAGAGCGCGTCCAACGAGGGAAGCACCGACTCCATGTCCTCGGTCTCCACGAAGGGCACTCCGTGCTCGCGGAGGTGGGCCTTGATATCCTCTTCCATGCGGAACGCGGGCGGGGCGATGAACACCAGCTTCACGTCCTTGTACACCTTCATCAGGTAGCTGAGCGAGCGGACCGTGCGCCCGCGCTTGAGGTCGCCCATCATCCCGATGACCTTGCCGTCGATGCCGCCGCGCGCGCGGAAGCTGCGCTCCAGCGTGTAGATGTCGAGCAGCGCCTGGGTGGGGTGCTGGTCCTTGCCGCTGCCCGCGTTGAGCACCGGCACGGGGCGCTTGATATGGTCGAACAGGCGCGCGGCGGACTCGGCGAGCCCCTCTTCCTTGGTGCGCATGATGATCACGTCCACATAGGACGAGAAGGTGCGCAAACTGTCGAGCAGGCTCTCGCCCTTGATCTCGGACGAGGTGGACGCGTCGCGGATTTCGCTGGTCTGGATGCCGAGGATCTGGCAGGCGTTGTTGAAGCTGAGGAACGTCCGCGTGGAGGGCTGGGTGAAGTAGAGCATGGCCCGCTTGTCGGCGAGCAGCCCCTTGAGGAACATCAGGCCTTCGCGCGTCTTGGCGACCTTGCGGATCGCGGTGGTGAGCTCGCACATCCCGTCCAGAAGCGCGCGGTCGAATTGCTGGGTCTTGAGGACGTGGAAGAAGGGGGTGGTCGGCACAGGAAAAAAGGTAAAAGGAAAAGGGGAAAAGTGAACGCAAGGTGAACGCATCCGGGCGCCCGGGTCCCGCGGCTGCATGGGCCAAAGGCGCGATGCTGCCGTGGGCGCAAGCCCTCACCCCCCGACCCCACGCGCCCCTAATTCGCGTTTGTGTTGGCTAATGGCTATTGGCTAACGGCTAACTGCTATCTTTCCCTTCCATGGCCCGCATCAACTCGCACTACCAGAAGCTCCAGGCAGGATACCTCTTCCCCGAAATCGGGCGCCGCGTGCGCGCGTTCGCCGCCGAGAACCCCGCCGCCAAAATCATCCGGCTCGGCATCGGCGACGTGGTGCTCCCCCTCCCCGCCCCCATCGTGAAGGCCATCCAGAACGCCGCCGACGAAATGGGCGCCCGCGAGGGTTTCCGCGGCTACGGCCCCGAGCAAGGCTACGACTTCCTGCTGGAGGCCATCGCCGCCGACTACAAGGCGAACGGGGCGCAAGTGGAAGCCGACGAGGTGTTCGTCTCCGACGGCTCCAAGTGCGACACCGCCAACATCCAGGAAATCTTCGGCCTCGACAACGTCATCGCGGTCACCGACCCGGTGTACCCCGTGTACGTGGACACCAACGTGATGGCCGGGCGCACCGGCATCGCCGAGAACGGCCGCTACGGAAAGTTGGTGTACCTGCCCACCACGGCGGAGAACGGGTTCGATCCCGAGCTGCCCAAGGGTAAAGTGGACATCGTGTACCTGTGCTCGCCCAACAACCCCACCGGCGCCGTCATGCCCCGCGCATCGCTGGAGAAATGGGTGAAGTATGCCCGTGAGAACGAGGCCGTCATCCTGTTCGACGCCGCCTACGAGGCCTTCATCACCGAGCCCGGCCAGGTGCGCTCCATCTTCGAGATCCCCGGCGCCCGCGAGGTGGCCATCGAGTTCCGCTCACTGTCGAAGACGGCCGGGTTCACCGGCACCCGCTGCGCCTACACCGTGGTCCCCAAGGACCTCAAGGCGCGCAACGACGCGGGCGAGCTCGTGGGCGTGCACGGCCTGTGGCTGCGCCGCCAGACCACCAAGTTCAACGGCGTGTCCTACCCCATCCAGAAGGCCGCCGAGGCCGTGTTTTCGCCCGAAGGACGCAAGGCCGTGGCGGAGAACATCGCCTACTACATGGAAAACGCGCGCATCATCCGCGAGGGGCTCAAGGCGGCCGGTTTCACGGTGTACGGCGGCGTGAACGCCCCCTACATCTGGCTCAAGACTCCGGACGGCCTCGGGTCGTGGGACTTCTTCGACAAGCTGCTGCGCGAGGCCAACGTGGTCGGCACTCCGGGCGCGGGCTTCGGTTCCTGCGGCGAGGGCTACTTCCGCCTGTCGGCCTTCGGCTGGCGCGAGAATGTGGAAGAGGCCGTGCGGCGAATCGTCGGTCGATTGGGATAACGTGTAGGGGCAAATGATTATTTGCCCCTACGTGAATCATGCGCCGCGCGTTTCCCGCCGTCCGTCGGCGTGGCGGGCGAACCGGCCGACATTCACGTCGCCGTGGGTGGGGTCGCCGGATTTCCAGGGCCACCCTCCGAACTGCGTGGCCCGGTAATCCGTGAAGGCGGCCCGGATCTCCTCCTGGGTGTTCATCACGAACGGTCCGTATTGCGCGACGGGTTCCCCGATGGGGCGCCCCTGCAGGAGCAACAACCGCGCCTTCTCTTGACCGTTTTCGACCAGCGCTTCACGGGCGGCATCCAGCGCCGCGGCGTGATAGGGCGGAATGCTCTCCCCTTCCACCGTCAGGGCTGAGCCCTTGAAGAAGTAAAGCGCCCGGGTCACGCCGGGTTTCGCCGCCGGAATCTGCCACCGCGCGCCGGGCTCCATGTCGATGACCCAGATGGCCAACTCGTTCTCGGGATCGGCGGCCCAGGAATCGGGTGGCGGCGGCGGGGCCTTCTTGCCCTCCAGCTGTCCCGCCACGAGAAGGATGGACGTCTTGCCGTCGCGCATGCGCACCGTGGGGATGTCCTCGCGCCACAGCATGGTGAAGTGGGGCTCGACCATCTTGTTGCGCGCGGGCAGGTTCAGCCAGATCTGGAACAACTCCAGGGTGTTTGCCTTGTCCTCGTGCAGCAGCGGGAACATCTCCGAATGCTGGATGCCGCGCCCGGCCGTCATCCACTGGACATCGCCGCCCCCGTACCGGCCGGCGGCGCCCTGCGAATCGGCATGATCCACTCGACCGCGTTGCACCACGGTGACGGTTTCAAACCCCCGGTGCGGATGTCCGGGAAAGCCGGGGATGGTTTCGCCATGGTACATGCGAAACCCGTCCTTCACGGTGAAATCCTGGCCGAGATCGCGGCCCTTCAAGAGGGACGGATCAGGCCCCAGCTTTCCGTTTCCCTTGGGAAAGAAATCCTCGTGGTGAACGCAAAACAGGAACGGATCGGCGGTTTCCCACTGGAACCCAAGGCGGCGGACATCGAGGAGGACGTTGCGGTTCATGGCGCGTCTCGATTTGGAATGCGGGGAAGTTTTGGGGGCCGCGGAGGCACTCACGGGAAGGGCCAGGGCGGCAAAAAAACCACCCATTTTCTTCAGGAACGCCCTGCGTGAATCGGGATTTTGGAAGGGATAGAACACACTTCCAAGGTACAATCAGGATTCGAGGGCGGTTAGCAGCGCAGGAGCTGTACGATTTCTTCGCCTAAACCTGCCAAGATGGCGTGTTGGTTGAACTTACGGCCGAGTAACAAGGCTTGTTCCCAACCCAATCCGAACACCAAGAGGCTTTCCTCGTCGGGCCAGTCGCCGGCCGGGTCGCGCGCCACGCCGGGCAGCACGGGATACCCCGCCCCACGCAGGTACAACTCCAGTTCCTCCTGCTTTTCCCGGTTCACGAATTCCATCTGGATCTCGGATCCGGGATTCCACGCCGTGAGATAGGCCCACGATGTCTCGGGGCCAAAGCGACCCGAGGCGGCTTCGGGAACGAGGCGCGCGAGGCCGCGGGCTTCCTCCCCGACTTTGAGAAGAACGCGGTCGTCCGGGAATCCCACCCAGTATTCGGCGCGGATGTAGGCCTCCCACAAGGCCATCTCGGAAGGTTTCAAAGCGGTCCTCGGGGTCTCAGGGCCAGAGAAAATACGCGCCGGGACTCACACGCCTGCGCACGTCGGAAACCAGACCGGCAAGCCCCCCCGCGACGCCATTGAGTCCGCCGACATCCGATGCGCCTTCGGTCGCAAGGAATTGTTCGAGGCGGTTGCGTGGGCGCGGCTCCAGCGTCCAGTCGACATCAGGTTTCACGCCGGCGCGGTCAATCAGCCAGGTGCGCGCGGCGTCGAGGCCGCCGAGCGTGTCGACAAGGCCGGCGGCCAAGGCCTGGCGACCCGTGAACACGCGACCGTCGGCGAGCGGGCGCAGCGAGTCGGGATGCAGGCCGCGCGCCGTGGCCACGTCCTCGAGAAACTGCGCATAGGTGTCGTCGATGACGTGCTGCAGGTAGGCGAGCTCCTCGGGCGTGGCCTTGCGCGCGGGATTGCCCACATCCTTGAGCGCGCCGCTTTTGACCGTCTGCAGGGAAACCCCGGCTTTTTCCATCAACTTCTCGAGCTCGGGGAACTGGAAGATGACGCCGATGCTGCCGGTGAGCGTGCCGGGGTTCGCGAAGATCCGCTCGCCCGCGAGCGAGACGTAGTAGCCGCCCGAGGCGGCGATGTTGCCGAAGCTGACGGCGAGCGGCACGCCGCGGGCGCGCAACGCCCGGAGCCCGTCGAGGATTTCCTGCGACGAGCCCACGGCGCCGCCGGGCGATTCCACGCGCAGCAGCACGCCCTTGCACTGGGTGTCTTTCTCCAGACGACGCAGGATGGCGAGCACCGGCTCGGCATCGTAAATGGGCCCCTCGATGTTGAGCTGGACCAGGTGCGGCGTGGTGCGCTTGGAACCTACTCCGTCAAGGCTCTCGCCCGACTCCACAAAGCTTCCGATCATGCCCGCGACCGAGGCGACCATGAGGAAGAAGGCCAAAACGGCCAGCACGCACAGCGTCAGCAGCACCTTGCCGAACAGGGAGAAGCGGCTGGCGCGCGCGGGGCGGGAATCGGGCCGGGTTTCGGAGACGTCGGACATGGCGCCGTCACCGCACCCGGATGCGCTGACCGGGCTGCAGGTCCTCGGAGAGCCCGTCGTTCATGCGCTTGAGCTCGTCCACGGTGTTGCCGAAGCGCGAGGAGATGGCCCAGAGGTTGTCGCCGCTGCGGACGCGGTAGTACGACTCTTCCGCAGCCAACCGGGCGCTTTCATCGCCGCGCGCCGCCGGGATACGGAGCTTGCGCCCCGCCTGCAACGTGGAACCGGTGCGCATGCCGTTGGCGGCGCGGATATCGCGCACCGAGACGTCGTAGCGCTTGGCGATTTGCCACAGGGTCTCGCCCTTGCGCACCGTGTGGCGACGCGTGGCGACGGCGACGGCGCGCGCTTCCGCGCGCGGCTCGAACGCCATCGCGTCCCCGTCGCCGGGCACGCGAAGCACTTGGCCGATGCGCACGCCGCTGCCCCGCAGGCCGTTGGCGCTGCGCAGCGAGGCGACGCTCACGCCGTAGCGACGCGCGATGCCCGACAAGGTCTGCCCGCGGGTCACGCGATGCGTTTGCGCGGGCGCGACGGACACGGGCTGGATGCGATCGTAGTTGGCGTAGAACAATTCGCGGCTACCCTCGGGCAGGTACAACGTATAGCCGGAGCGCCCCGGGGGCGTGCTCGCGCGGCGCAGCGCCGGGTTGAGCGCCTTGAGCGAATCTTCATGCACGCCGATGGCGTCGGCCACGCCCTTGATCGGCAGCGTGCGCGCCACGGTGGCGGTGTCGAAGCGCAGCGCCGGCGCGGTGCGGTTCGGATCGAAGCCGAACACGGCCGGGTTGCGCCCGATGATCATGGCCGCGAGGATCTTGGGGACGTAGTAACGCGTCTCCTTGGGCAGGTTCATGCCCCAGTAGGTGGGGTTGCCCTCGCGCACCTGGCGGCGCACGCGGCCCTCGCCGCAGTTGTAGGCGGCCATGGCGAGGTGCCAGTCGCCGAACTCGGCGTACAGGTCTTCGAGATAGTCGAGCGCGGCCTCGGTGGCGCGCACGGGATCGCGGCGCGCGTCCTCCCAGCCGTCGTGCGGCAGGCCGTAGCGGCGTCCGGTGGCACTGATGAACTGCCACAGGCCGCTGGCGCCGGCGTGGCTCCACGCGCGCGGGCTGAACCCGCTCTCGACCATCGCGAGGTAGAGCAAATCGCGGGGCATGCCGCGCTCTTGCAGGCGCGTGAGAATCAGGGACTCATAACGGCCGCGGCGCTCGAGCCAGCGCTCGAAGTGCGCGCGCCCGCTGCCGGTGAACACGCGCATGGCTTGCAGCACCTCGTGCGGCAGCGGCGAGGGCAGCGGCAAGTCGAAATCGCGATTGGGCAGGCGCGGAATCAGCGCTTCCACTTCCTCGAGCGAGGCCAGCGAGACCTCCTCGATCTCATGATCGATATAGTCGGCGAGGTCCTCGGCGCCGTCGAGGCGGTCGGACTGGGCCACGGAGACGTTGAGCCACGCCTGTGCGCTGTCGCGCCATTGCATGGACGCGGAAAGCTCGGCGGGGGTCAGCGTCTCGGACGCTTCAAGGTCGGCGAAGGCGGCCAAGGCGCTGTCGAGGAAGCGCGCGGCCTCATTCCAGGCGGCGTCGCGCAAGCTCTCGCGGCCGAGGCGCAGGTATTCGGCGGCGATGGCCGCCTTTTCGGAGGTGAGAAAGTCGGGATCGGGGGCGACCCGTGCGGGCGCGGCAACCTTGGCGGTGGACTGCGGTGTCGCGACCGGGGCGCTGCGCGCAACCCCTTGGGAGGCGCAACCCGTGAAGAAGGCGGGGGCGAGCAACAGGGAAACGACCGGAACCCAGGCAAGGGACCGCACCGAACCCCCCAAACGCGCGGGGACCGGATGCGATCCCCTCCCATCATTCCTCAAAATCAAGATCCTCCGCATAGTCGTTCCACATGTCGGACTTCTTGAACTTCGGGTTGTCGAAGTCCACCTCTTCGTCCTCGTCGTCACCATCCTCCTCGACCTCTTCCGACTCGCTCTCGAACGGCTCAAGGTCGTCGAAGTCGTCGTGCTTGGGACGACGACCCATGTTCCACTGCGGGGCGCGACTGCCCGTCATGCTTTCCTCCCACCCGTCACGGGGACTCCCGTTTCCGGGCCAAATATACATGGATGCCCGGGATTCAAGCCCCGGCTCCCCAACGTCGAAATCGCCCTTTCGGACTCTGTCAGCGGACCCACTTTCAGCTTACTTCGCCGGAAAACGCAAGACCCGGACGCGCACCACGTTTTCCACGGCGGCGAGGGCGGATTCGACCCCGGCGGGCAAATCCTGTTCAAGGTCGATGATGTTGTAGCCCACCTTGCCGTTGCTCTCGTTGGTGAACGACTGGATGTTGATGCCCGCGGCGCCGAACACCTGCGTGATGGAGGCGATCATGTTGGGCACGTCGCGGTTGATCACGATGACGCGGGAGCGCGTGGTGGACTGCGGGAACACCTCGACGACCGGGAAGTTCACCGAGTTGTGGATGACGCCGTACTCGAGGTAGTTGCGCACCTGCTTGACGGCCATGACCGCGCAGTTCTCCTCGGACTCGGCGGTGCTGGCGCCCAAGTGGGGCGTGCAGATGACCTTGTCCTTGCCCAGCAGGGCTTTGGAGGGGAAGTCGGTGATGTAGGCCTGCACCTTGCCGGTCTCGGTGGCCTTGAGGACGGCCGCGTCGTCGTAGATGCCCTTGCGCGCGTAGTTGATCAGCACCACGCCGTCGCGCATTCCCTCGAGACGCTTGGCGTCGATGAGGTTCTTGGTGTGCTCGGAGAGCGGGACGTGCACCGACACCACGTCGGCGGCCTTGAGCACGGCGTCGATGTCGTGCGACATCTCCACCCGGCTGTCGAGCGCGTGCGCGTTGGTGAGCGTGGGGAACGGGTCGTAACCGATGACGTGCATGCCGCGCTGGATGCCGGCGTTGGCGACCAGCACGCCGATCTTGCCCAGGCCGATGACGACGAGGGTCTTGCCCATCATCTCGAAGCCGGCGAAACGCGACTTGCCCTTCTCGACCTTCTCGTTGAGCACCTTGTCGTCGTCCTCGGCGGCGAGCGTCTGGGTGAACTCGAGGCTGTGATGCACGCGGCGGGCGGCCACGCCCAGCATGATGAACACCAACTCGGCGACGGCGTTGGCGTTGGCGCCCGGCGTGTTGAACACGCAGATGCCGCGCTCGGTGGCCTTGTCGAGGGTGATGTTGTTGACGCCGGCGCCGGCCCGGGCGATGGCCTGCACGGTCGGAAAGCCTTCCGCATCCACCAAGGCGCTGCGCACGAGCAAAGCGTCGGGGGAACCGCCCGTCTCGGAGGTCACCGCGTAGTCGCCGGTGAAAAGCTTGAGACCCTGCTGCGAGATATTATTGAGCGTCTGAATGCGGAACATGCGCATCCCCCGTTTTTTTGAAGGGCCAAATTTAGCCGCCGGAGGGGCGATATTCAACTCTTTTCGGTCCTTTGCAGGGTTCGGGATCCCCTGAAATCAACGCTATGGAGGGGTCGGGTTCGGGAATTCTCGAATGTTGTTCCGTGATGGTACGAAAAGCGCTTTTGCCGGCGATGCACACTGCGCTCTCCCGAACCCGAACCCTCCACAGGGCAGACTGCAAAGCGTCCCGAACCCTCCACAAAGCAGACTCCGAAGAGTCCCCCCTCTACCCATGCCGGCGGTACAGGTCCGCCGTCTCGCGCATGGCGGCCTCCCAATCGGCCTTCAGGCCGTGTCCCCGGGCGAAGAACAAATGCCCCGCCTCGCGACGCAGCCGTTCGTTCACGAAGGTTACCGCGCAGCCGAACAGCACGCAACTCCAGAACACGTAAACGAATAGCAAGGCGACGGGAACGATGGCGAGCGATCCGTAGAACATCTGGTTGCGACCGATGAGCAGCGCCGGAAAGACCAGCAGAAGCCGCGTCAGGATGTACAGCGGCACGGTGCCGGCCAGAGCGCCCACCATGGCCGCCGAAAGCCGGACCTTGGTGTTGGGCAAAAGCCGGATCATCAGCGCCATCAGGGCCCACATGAAGATCACTGCGCCCATCGATCCGTACAGGAACGCGCCGCCCGGCAGCGAGAAAGTGAACGCCTCCCAGAAAGCCCAATCCCCGACGACATCGCGAACCTGGAACAGCAGGAACACCGACACCACGAGCAGGCCGGCAAGGAGGAGGAGGAACGGCGCATACCGGAAAAGGCGCCCGCTCCAGCTCCGCCCCGTCCGCACATTCCACACCCGGTTCATGGCCTCCTCGATATTGCTCATGGAGATCACGAAGCCCGCCAGCATGCCGAGCGTCCCCACCAGGCCGAGCTGATGGAAGCTGATGGACTCCGCGCGCTCGATGCCTTTGAGCAGCGGATCGAGCGGGAGATCGAGGTTGATCGAGGCCATGAAGTACGGAATAAGCTCGCGCACCAGCTGCAGATAACCCAGCCACCCGGCCACCGAGGACAAGATGATGGTGAGGGGGATGAAGGCCAAGAGTGTGGTGAACACGAGCGCGGCGGCGCGCACCGGCACCTCGTTGACCGTGAAGCTGAGGGCGGCCAGCACGAGCACACGCAAGGTGCGGACGAAACGCGCCTTGAATCCCTTCGCCGGGCCGCTTTCCCCCGCCGCGCGCGCGAGGGCGCGCCAGAAGCGCATGTGAAGGCGCTCGATCCATCCGTTGGGGTTGGAGCGCGGGCTTCGGCGCGAGGGTGGGGTGTGCGGGTTCAAAGCGGCGGCAGATTTAGGTATTTCATGGCACATGCACGGCCAGAGCGCACTCAAATTAGCCATTTCGCTGGCCATGGCCCTGTTCCTCCCCCGCCTCGCGGCCGCCGCGCCCAAATTCTATCCGGGCATCGAGGAATCGCAGAGCGTGCGCGCGCATGATGCGCTGCGGGCCTTTTACAACGGCAACACCGCCCGCGCCGAACGCCTGCTCCGCGAGCTGGACGCGCAGGAGGATCGGGACGATTTACCCCCGCTGAGCCGCCTGCTGCAGACCGCGATGACCGGCCTGTACCTCGAGCGCGACGACGCGGAGAACCCCGAAGACACGCGCCGCTTGCGCGCGCGCCTTGACTCCGCCGCCGACAAGGGGCTGCGCCGCTGCGCCGAGCGAGCGGGGAGAAACAATGGAGGCAAGGACGATCCGACCTGCCTGCTCATCGAAGGCGGCATTCGCGGGTTTCGCGCCATTCTCAAGCTGAACGATCGCGCCCCGCTTGAGGTGCTCGACGAGGGACTGGGCGCCGTGGCGCTGCTGGAGAGGGCCTTGGCCCTGGACAGCAGCGTGCGCGACGCGCATCTCGGCCTCGGCATCTTCCACGCGATGGCGTCGTCGGCCTCGCCGCGCGTCGCGCGCGCCGCGCTGCGCGCGGCGGGCCACGGCGTGAGCCTTGACGAAGGGCTGGCGCACCTGCGTCGCAGCGGCTACGAGGGGCAGTACACCTCGGTGGCCAGCCAGTTTTTTCTCATCCGCTTCCTCTCCCCCTACGACGACGAACTGCGCCGCGAGAAAATCGAGATCTTCCGCTCGCTGCGGGAGACCTTCCCGCTCTCGGCGCACACGCTGTTCCTGCAGGGGCATGAGATGCTGTGCTTTTACCCGGACACGTTCTATAATCGGCCGCGCGTCCGCGCCTCGCTGGCGCGCCGCATCCGCGCGGTGGACGCCCGCGACTACGCGGCCAAGCGATACATCACGTTGACGAAGCTCCAATACTCCTTGCTCGACCCCAATCCCCCGGCCGACATGCTTCCCGACACGACGTTCGACCTCGGCGGCTACGCCTTCTACCCCGACTTTATTGCGGCGCTGCGCCTGCGCCGCGAGATCACCGAAGCGGACGCGCAGGCGCCGGAGCGAAAAGAGAAGCTGAAGCGGCTGGAGAAAATGCGCAAGGCGCTGGTGAGGCGCGTGGAGAAGTCCGGACTCAATGCCCAGTTACGTGGCCTGTACGCGTGGCACATGCGCGATGCGTTCGATCCGAAAATTTTCGGGAAGGGCGAAAAGTCTTCCGGAAACGATTGAGGGAAGCGCGCACCAAGCCTGGGTCGCGTCCTAATTTGCCGTCGCTCATGCTTCGACAGGCTCAGCACGAGCGGTTCTTGGCTTTTCCCGCTCACCCTGAGCTTGTCGAATGGGTGAGCGATGGTATGAGAACGAAAACGGGGCGCTACCCAAAACCTGTCTTACCTTACTCCACCACGAGGATTTCGTAAGCGGCGGTGAAGTCCCGCAGCCCTCCCGCGAGCCACGCGGCGGCGGCTCCACAGGCGCTTTCCCAGTCCGAACCCAAGGCGAGGCGCGCCGAAGTCAACGGCCCGCCGTCTTCCGCCGCGCGGGCCAGCCATTCGCGCGCCTGCGTGGGCGTGAGCCGCCGCTTGTCCTCGTAGCGATGGATGGTGCGCTGGACGCCGCGGCCCGAGGCGCGCAGAGTTGCCTCCCAAATCTCTCCTGCTGACGGCACAGACTCGGGTTTGGGCAGCGAAGCCGCCTTCTCCCGCAGCCTTGCGGGCGCTTCGGACAGCCACTGCGCCCACGGGACGCTTTCGGGCGCGCGCCGAAAGGCGAGCACCCAGCGCGCACCCGGCGCGGCGAAGCGCTGCATCGCGTCCATCCAGTCGAGTGAGGGCGGCGTGACGCCGAGTCCGAGAATGGCGTCGAAGCGCGGGGCTTCGCCTGCAGATTCGAGTGCGGCGGGCAACGTCTCCAGCGGCGTCACGCATAGCTCCGGGCGACTCAGCGGATCGACGCGCCGGATCCATGCGCGCATTTCCTCCGCTTCCTCCGGACTGCCGCAGCGCGACCACACGCCACCCTCCACACAGCGACGCAGCGCCTCCCACGCGAGGAAACCGTGATGCCCGCCGAGATCGAGGACGAGGCTCTCGCGCCGCAAACCCGCAGCCGCGACGAGATCGTCGCGCAAGCGGCGGAGGGCGTCGCTGCCCGCGCCGGCGGCCCGCTCGAGCCAATCGGACTTGAGCGACGGGGCGGCGGCGCGAGGCGAAGTCGCCTCCAAGGCGGCCCACTGCGCCTCCCGGCGCCGGAGCACCTCGGCGCGCAGCGCCGCCTCGTGCCCCAAGGAACCGGGTTCATAAAACACGCGGCCCCGGAGTCCTGTCGGCAAATACTGCTGCTCCACCCAATGATCGCGATAGGCATGCGGGTAGAGATATCCTTGGCCGTGGCCCAATTCCTTGTCGCGGTTGGCATCGCGCAGTGCGTCGGGCACCTCGCCGATGCGCTCGGTGCGCACCGACTCCAGCGCGTCGAAATAGGCCATGGTGCTGTTGCTCTTGGGCGCGGTGGCCAAGTAAAGACACGCTTCGGAGAGATGGAACTGGCCTTCGGGGAGGCCGACGTAGTCGTAAGCCTGCGCCGCCGCCATCACCACGCGCAGCGCATCGGGGTCGGCGAGCCCCACGTCCTCGGCCGCGAGGATGATCATGCGGCGCAGAATGAAGCGGGGATCCTCCCCCGCCTCCACCATCTTGGCCAGCCAGTACAGCGAGGCGTCCGGGTCGGAGCCGCGCACCGACTTGATGAAGGCCGAGATGGTGTCGTAATGCGCGTCGCCGTCCTTGTCGTACAGCACGGCCTTGCGCTGGATGCTCTCTTCGGCGACCTGTAATGTCAGGCGCACGACACCCTCGGCATCGGGCACGGTGGTTTCCACCGCCAGCTCCAGCGCGTTGAGGGCGCTGCGGGCATCGCCTTGCGCCATGCGCACCAGATGCTGAAGCGCCTCGGGATCGGCGACGACCTTGCGCGTGCCGTAGCCGCGCTCCGCATCGCGCAGCGCCGCCTCCAGCGCGGCCCGCAAGTCCGCATCCTCGAGCGCGCGCAGCTGGAACACGCGCGAACGCGACACCAGCGCCTTGTTGACCTCGAAGAAGGGGTTCTCCGTGGTCGCGCCGATGAGGGTGAGCGTGCCGTTCTCCACATGCGGCAAGAGCGCGTCCTGCTGCGCCTTGTTGAAGCGATGCACTTCGTCCACGAAAAGGATGGTCCCCTGCCCTCGCAGCGCGCGCGCCTCGCGAGCCGCCTCGATGGACTCGCGGATCTCTTTCACGCCCGCAAGCACGGCGTTGATGGCGAGGAACTGCGACTGCGTGGTGTTCGCGATGATGCGCGCCAGCGTGGTCTTGCCCGTGCCCGGAGGACCGGCGAAGATGAGGGAGCTGACGCGGTCGGCCTGAATGGCGCGGCGGAGCAGGCGCCCCGGACCCAGAATATGCTCCTGCCCGATGAACTCGTCGAGGGTACGCGGCCGCATCCGGTCCGCGAGCGGTGGCCGCACGCTCTTCTCGGCCGCCGCGGCGAACAGATCGTCGTTCTTGTCCCGACGGGGGATGCGGGGAGTCACAGGGGGAAGAGTAGGAATTGGAGGAAGGAAGCAGCCGATAGCCATTAGCCTTTAGCCAACACAAACGAGCCAAAAAGGATTGGATACAATCTCCCCCGCACTCAATCAGAAGTCCGGAGATACGTCCAGATTCCTCGGCTATAGGCTATCGGCTATCGGCTATTTCCTATTCTTCCCCCATGTTCAAACTCCTCGGCGGTGTCGTCTCCGTGCTGTGCCTGCTCATCGCGGCATGGCTCCTGTGGCAATCTCCGGGTTTTCCGGAGCGGTTGCCGCACGACATGGCGGATTGGGCGCACGCCTGGTTCACCCTGTTCCGTAATCCCATCGGCGCCGCGTCAGTGTTCGCCCTGTGCGTGCTGCTCGCGGTGGCGGCCGCCAGCGTCACCGAGCTCCTGCTCGGCATCGTGTTTTCGCTGCTCTCGGCCATCACCTCGCTGCTCTGCGTATTTGGAATCCTCGGCGCCTATTCGCGCGGCTTCGCCGACGCCTTGGAGAATTTCTTGCGATGAACGTGCAGATCTTCGGCCGACGCGACTGTTCGGAGACACGCAAGGCCGAACGGTGGTTCAAGGAACGACGCGTCCCTTTTCAGTTCGTGGACCTGAAAATCAAAGGGCTCGCCCCGCGAGAATTCGAGACGATCGTCGCGGCGGTGGGGCTCGACAATCTGGTGGACCGCTCCTCGAAGCGCTTTCTTGAGAAGGGTCTCGCCGCCGCACCCCCCTCAAGGCTCCGCAGCGCATTGGAAGCCGACTCGCTCCTGCTGAAAACCCCGATGGTGCGCAACGGTCGCCTCGCGACGCTGGGGATGAAGCCGGAGGTGTGGGAGAAGTGGGAGTGAAGGGGTAAAGGGTAAGGAGTAATAGGTAGGAGGTAGGAGGAAAAAATATCCCCGAGAATCTTTTTCGTTGCCCCCTACCCCCTACCTCTTACCTGTTCTCCCCCCACCATATTCCCCGCGTTCAGCAACCCCTTGGGATCGAACACCCGTTTCACCGCCGCGATTTGATCCAACCCCGCATCGCCAAACATGTACCACAGATAAGGGCGCACGACGCCCGATTCGTCAGCCAGCGTCTTCTTCCCCACCCCGTGCTCGGCGCTCAACGTGCCGCCCAGTGACAGGGCCTTGCGCACCAGCTTGAGATACAGGGATTTGGCTCGCGCCACGTCGGCTTCCGTTTCGCACAGGAAGTTGCAGTGCAGATGCCCGTCGCCGACATGCCCCCACTTCGCGGCGCGGACGGACTCGCGACCGGCAACGTGTCCGAACTCCGCGTCCATCGCCTCGTAAAATGCGTAGAGCTCGCGGAAAGCTGCGATGGGCACGGCGAAGTCGGTGCCGAACTTGGGCATGCCGCGTTCCTTGAGAAGCTCGGCCACGCGACGCGGCACGGCGTAGCGGAAGGCCTCCACGCGCGCGGCGGGCAGCGCGCCTAAGGAGCCGTGGCGTTCGGACAAGGCGAAGGCCCGCGCGGGTGTCTCGGGATCGTCGGCGAAGAACTCGAACTCCACCGCCGCGCCTGCGGCATCGGGCACGTCCTGCCCGACCTCGCGTGCAAGCCCCAGCGACCCGCCGTCGAAATACTCCAGCGACACCACCCCATTTCCTGCAGGATGCGGGTACAACGCACGCTCGGCCTTGAGCGGACGCAGCGCGTCGGCGAAATCGAGCGCCGTCCGCGCGTCGGAGAAGAACAGCAGATGCGCGCGCAGCGGCCGACGCGGGAGGAAGCGCAGGCCGAGCTCGGTGACGGCGCCGAGCAGGCCCTCGCAACCGATGAAAAGATCCACGACATCCATCTCCGGCGCGGCGTAGAGGCCGGCGGCGTTCTTGACCGCAGGGGAAGCGTACGTTGGAACCGCGCCTTCGATGAGCCGACCGGACTCCGTGCGCAGCGAAAACCTTCCGCCAGAGACGCGCTCCCGTCCGCGCCGAAGCTCGAGCATGTCGCCATCGGCGAGCGCCACGCGCAACGAATCGACGTAGGCCCGCGTGGCTCCGAAGGCGTAGGTGCGCGGGCCCGAGGCATTGGTGGCGACGTTGCCGCCGAGGCTCGCGCGCAGTTCTCCCGGGTGCGGCGGATACCACAATCCGAGCGGATCCAGCGCTGCGTTGAGCGCGGACAACGACACGCCCGGCGCGACGATTCCGGCAAGCGGATCGGTTTCGGAGCGCAGGAGAAAGGGGGTCTCCCTGCGGAAGCCCGGGCGTTCGGGAAGCGCATCCAGTCCGTTCAACTCGATGCAGAGGCCGCCGGATGCGGGCACCGCCGCGCCCGCGAGCCCGGTGCGCGCGGCGGCGAAAGTGACCGGAGTCTCCGCGTCGTGAGCCTTTCGCAACAGCGCGCGCAGTTCCGGCTCGTCCTTCGGGCGCGCGACCTCGATATCGGTCCCCGGCGGCGGGAAGACGAAGTTACCGGAGTCGGAGAAGGGGGAGGTCACGGGGAAAAAGTAGCCTATAGCCATTAGCCTATAGCCATTAGCCTATAGCCATTAGCTGGAAACCAAAAAACACCTCTTGGAAGACAAAGCGGCACAGAACCTGATTGCATTCTGTGTTCGGCTATTGGCTATAGGCTAACGGCTAATGGCTTCCCAAGCTT
>JAUMHE010055049.1:0-20324 GCA_032359235.1 Enteromius mattozi
TTTTGATCCATATATATATTTTTTTTTTTAGATATATATATATATATATATATATATATATATATATATATATATATATATAGCTGATCTGTGCATTCCTAGACATCAGATCGAAATGGATGTCACTATAATTTCCCATAATATTGTTATTTCTGAGGATTTCCTTTGTTTTTTGTGGAGGTTTTGGGTTGGTTTTCGGCAGCTGTAAGGTATGATCTGGTCTTTGGCTATTTCCTGGCCTAGAATGACTCCTAAGCCAACATTTTTCGTCTCCCGAGAAGGAAAAGAGAAAGCAGATTGCTTATAAACTGCGTCTGCATAGAAGGCATAGTCTCCATTTCTGCGGTGGTGGAAATCACAGACTCTGACTGCAGGCAATGAATCGCAGAACTCTTCCTCTTTTTGAAAATGTTACACGATACTGTTTGGAAGCAAAAGGCTTCAATTAGTCTGAATGTGAACACAATGTTTAGAATTCAATAGGCGATCTGTGAGTAATGACTCTTTATAAAGACCCAAATCTGGACTGAAGTGTAGATCTGGTGACGTGGCATGAGTTTGGGAGTTTGTAGAAATGCATTTCCTGGTCGGTTGGTTGCATAAATCTTTGTGTGTGTGTGTTTACATGAGTGGGGGTGTGTGCCTTTAGCACTGAGTGACTGGAATTAAATGCACGTTGTAGGTCACAGACTTTTAGACAGCTATTTGTCTAACAATTTCCACACAAAGACTCTTTATGCATGAGGGCAGTTTAAGGTTCCCAGGATTTTTTTTTTCTTAGCAACTGCTTTACTTTCTTCTTTCCAAATTAGGAAAGACAGTGATTTTGAATATCCTGCACCTGAGATCTATGAAAACACAGTCTCAGCAAACTAACAGCAGCGGCAACGACTGACATGCCTGATTAGATTATTGATTAATACAGCATATTAGCCATATTTGCAATTAGACAAGCTGGAAGATTTTAGAATAAGAAGTCAGTGTCCTGTTAATAGAGAAAAAACATTAGTTGCAACCTTGTATGAAAGTGATTGTCGGCAGTAATATTTTCCCAGAAGTCCTTTTTTTGTGTTAGTCAAGGTTTCTTACACAACAGCAGCTGTAATTTACTTTTACGTGATCATTTTTCACCCTTTCTGTAGCCCTTACAGTAAAACAGGTTATTTTTACCTTCTATAGCTTTACACTTTCTATATGTTTTCATACTGAACATGTGATTGGCATATGTTCACTGTACCAGCCTTCAAAAATGCCATATTCTACATTTATATATATATATATGAAATTTACAAATAAATAAATATACACAGTACAAAAACTTAAATTTTGAATGAAATTTATCACGATTAATCGTTGCCCAGCACTAATATGTTTGAAATATATGTATGTGTGTAAAAAATTGGAGTCATAAATGATAAGTTGACAGGTTTTTTTGTAACTGAAGTACAAATCAGAACTAATTTGCTGTTAAGATGCTACTGATAAAGTTTAACTTTATACTTGCCTTATCCGTGTAATACTAGAGCTGTAGATAATTACAGTAAACCTCAGAATCTGGCTTGGGAATATGTTTAATGTGGAGATGACAGATGTAAAGCTGTAAAATGCATTTATATATTCCACAGAGGAGATGTTGTTGGATAGTTTTCACCTCTCCTCGATTAGATGTCCTGGTTCACTGCAGTAAATTACACTCCTCTGCCTGGTGCATTTGTTTGTTTGGGTTGACCTGTGAAATTTCCCTCCCTCCGCCACCAAGCGTCATGCAATTAAAATCAACAAATTTAGCAGCGATTTTCGTCTCGTTCCACATTACAGCTTGGAAAATGACCAGCGAAACCAATCGAGGAATGCAGTACAGATATTATTCATTTTGATTTGCTTTTCAGGCATTTCATAGTTTGTTTGCTTCCTCCGTTTCAGACAAAGAAAGACGAAACTACACCCGTCCCCTGAGGGCAGAACGTGCAGTTATTTCGGGAGCGGGCCCGGCTGGGAATTAGTCATTTTCCAGAGGAGAATCAGCATATTTCGTCCATTCATCTTCGGCGCTAAAAAGCAAGCAGGCCTCATCCGTCACGTTAGAAATGTGCAGTAAATGAGCGTGAGGAAAGACCCGCGTCTCAGCGAGAGGGAAAGAGGGAGGAAAAGTGTCTATGTGTCTGTTAAGGGTCAGTTCTCAGGTGGAATCTACTAGTTTTTGGCACTGATGACCTCTGTGTTTGGTGTGGGCGGCCGCTGACTAACTGCTGATGTCATAATGTCATGTTCTGCTGTAGAACGGCTCTATTACCAGCATGCCACATGCCTGCTTGCATGTGATTACCAGACATGCAAAACAAACCTACCTACCGGAGGGTGGAGGTGCTTTTTCAACCTGCGTGAAACAGCCCTTCCCCCAACACACACACACACACACACCTGAAATATATACATGTATATACAGCTCTTTTCTAGTGAACAGTCTACACACAGTTGCTTTTGAAGGCTTTCTAAGAATTAGATGTTAGCATTTTGCTAACATGGTGTTAACTTTCAGCATAATGCTCTATATATGAAAATACAAACCCAATATAAGATTAAAAAAAAAAAAAAAAAATCTATCTTGCAGCATGATGCTTTATATATGAATATACATACCAAATATAAGATACAATTTTAAATTTGTCTATCTATCTATGTGTGTGTGTATGCATACAAAAAATATAATTTCTATCAAGGCGATAAGATTCCTGTAAATATAAGCATACATTAATATATAAACATACATTAACAAAATTAATTAACATTAACTGTAAATATATATATATATATATATATATATACAATTACTGTCAATTTTCATGATTTATATTATATATTTATATTTTAAATTTTATAAATATTTTATTTTACATTTCTAGCTTTTACTCTTTTTATTTTTACTCTCTTTCTGTCCATATGTTAACACTTTCTACGCTGCTGTATAAGCCTCATAACTGTTTGGGTTTCTTATTATTTGTTATAGTTTGCTTTAGCTTTCATTTCAGCGAGTGCCGGGCGGCAGACACACCTGCCCCATTGTGTCGGGGTGACAGGGGTCTGTTTGTGGTAGCGGGTCAATTAACTCCTGTTTGCAGAGCTAGTGAAGTGGGTTGGAAGATGTCTCCTACTCCATTCGGGAGGAGACCTGAGAACAAGCTTCAAAATGAAAGAAAAATAAGCAGGATCCATCTCAGGAGGACAAAACGTCCAGTCATCCAAACCAGATGTGTGTACTGCCTCCTCGTCCGGTCAGATCTTTTATTTAGACAATCACTGGTGTCAAGGTGTTCCCACGAGATAGCAGTAGCCGATCAGAAGAAGAGAGCGTGAGCAGGCGAACTAAAACAGACTCCTGTGCATCGCCAGGGATGGGAATTATTTTGCTTGTTAACTGTACCGCCCAGGTAGCAGACTTGGTTTTAATTAAATCGAGTGCATTTGCAGCCCCTTTCAGAAATCATTTCAATGTGTTTACGCACCACAAATATGAAGCGTATTGTGGGTTTTTACACACTCTTTGCGTATCTTCACCACACATCAGCGTTTGTAGTCTAAACACACCACTTCAGTGTCGCAAGGGACTCGTTGACTAATCCAGACCTAAAGAACCAGAGAACTGCAACTTTCATCAAGTCTTGTCATCATCGCATTTATGTTTGGAACAAGTGAGGTCATGGTCCCAGGAAGACTGTTGTCCTCTGGGAGATTAGGCAGACCAGCCCCGTCCTGTCCCATACTGCAGCACATGCTGGAATACCTCAGTGCTGAGATTAAAGCTCATGACGTGCTTCATGAGCTCCCCTTAGAAGAAAAAAAAAAAAAAAACAGACGTGACCTCAGTCGTAGGTCCCAGAGCAGCGATATGGCCACTGCTGGGCTCACCTGCTGTGCTTCACTGAGAGAGAGACACACGCGTTAACTAATGACCCATTAAAACAAACAAGCAAAGCATAACAACAGCAATCAGTCAAACTCTTGTTTCTCATTTTGCTGCCTTTATTTATTTATTTTTAAACTTTGCGTTTTAACATTTGAACGTTTTTATGAAATTTAGGTTTGATTTTTGAAAGTAAAAAAAACTTTGTTCCATGGATCAGTATAAGTTCAAATTGAGTACATTATTACAGTTTGCAAATTCTAATAATTGTATTTTAATTATTCAGTTGTTCATTATATGATTTATTACTTTACATATTATTTTATTTTAATAAAGTGCCAAGTAATTCTTGCTGTCTGACAAAGGTTACTTGTTGCTTGTGGAAATATACTGTAAATTTAATTTTAATTACATTTATTTGACACAAAATCTGAATTGTTACATAGATCCGTCCAAGCTCATACTAGGCAACCTGCACATTGTATTTCGCCCGCAGTCAAGTAGAACAAAGACCTGTGGGTCATGTGAAGCTTTAGTTACAGTAGATACACATCAGACAATAAATGAGAGGAAATGCAGCATCCTCTATATCTGAAATGCCAGCAACAATTATTACAAAACATCAGCTTTCCATTGACTGCATCACAAAGTGCTCTTCCATTTAGAGCGAACGGGGTTAAAAGGTGTCTGAAATCTCTCGATTTCTCTTTGTTTCATCCCACTCTCCATCTGCTTTATCTGTCTCTCTAACCCGCTAAATAAAATGTAGCCCTTTAACCTTGAGCACCTAATGGATGGAGTAAATGAAAGGGGAGGTGTAATGAAGAGAGGAATGAGGAAATAAAAGAGTGAGGGTTGTTAATCAAGCCCAAATGGTTGATGGGGGAAGGGGGCAGTAAAGGAATGGGGTGGGGGTGCAGAATGATGGGTATGGCCTACAAACTCATGTGCACTGTTGAAGAAACTACCTTGAAACTAGCGTCCCAGTTTTAGCAGCAGAGCAGGATTTATCTGGCATAATAGCTGTGTTTCCATCCACCTATTTAATGTGAATTTATGGTGTAAAATGCTGGATGGAAACTCCAATATCTACATAAATGTGTATAAAAAGGTGCTTAGTAGAGTCACATACTTTTGTTTTTATTCAAGAAGAAGACATACAAATACTGTAAACAGCGATGGAAACATCTACGGAAAAAATTCCTTGGTGTGCTTCAAAAAAGTCATGTGACTTTGCCTCGGTAAATCATCCCCATTTCCAGGATAACATGGAATGGCAACACTGCTTTATTCGCAAATGTTTTATGCTATATTTTGGAAACAACTAATGGCGATATGAAACGGCCACGGTTCTGTTTGCTGTAGGGTTCATGGCATGGCACCAGCAATGCTAAACAGGAGGGAAAATGTGGCAGAAACATTTCACATTGCAGCGTTGAATTCTTTCCAGACAGTTTTGCATGTTTGCATGACAATAAAATGAGCTTTGATAATGAAAAAGCACATAATTAGGGAGTTTACGATGGGTTTCAGCTGGTACAGACACACTAACACAGCTGTTTAGATCAACATACCCACAGGAGGGTGGAATAAAAATAAATGTGTGCTGTCGAACCATTCAAGGACATCATTGGTATTTTCCCTTCATCTCTTCAGGCTGAGGTGAATTGAATCCTATTCTGAGCCAATGACCAGATTTATCAAACCCAGCCGAAGCAAATTCCCTCATTCTGTCCCGAGAACATTGAGGAAGAAATGTTGGTTTGCTGCTGATATGCATACACTTTCTCTGAATAGATATTTTAAGCTTTCTTGAGGAAATTCTTGCTGGCTAGAATTCACAGCGTACAGTGTACTGGCCGACAAGAAATGAGAACAAATGTATCAACAGGAAGCTGTTTTTCTGGATTGCTCTCATGACAGATGTACGCATGATAACACATGACCCGACCCAATTAAAGTCCCTCTGATCAGCATAAACGCGCACACCCCAGCACACGTACGCAAGTGTCATTTCTCTTGGCTTAATAGAGCCAATTACTGAGTGAAACACTTGCAACACAAAGCGTTATGTAGAGCTCATTGAAATGGTAATTCTGTTGTTTTTATTGGCTATGCTTCATAATGAAGTAGGAGTGAATTAATTCTACACAAATTACAGGCACTGTGGTGGATTATGCTAATATGAGAGCTTAGACGGGCACGGAGATGGAGATGGAAGTGTAACTGTTGGTTTATAGTCTCTGAGGTGGTAGGCACTGCTCAAATATTGCTATTGAGCTAACCATGCATATGGATATATTGACCATTTTATTAACCATGACAATTTTTTATTAAAACACTGCTAAAACTTAATGCTGCATCCATTCTTAGCATCCATCAGTAAACATTCATTAAAAGCTTAAATCTCCATCTTGTAGAATGAGGTCCAAATTGAGGTCCCAGTGACATACTTTTCATATTTGGGACATTTTTTTAATTGTTATTAACATCTATTTAAAAATGTGTATATGATACTTTTCTATATTAATCCTGGCTTCAAGCAACATATAATGTATAAACATAAACTAGGGCTGTCAAGCGATTACAACTTTTCATCTAATTAATTACACAATGTGCCGATTAATTAATCTAACTAATTGTAAACTAATTGCAAACTGAGCAAACGATGAAGTCATTGTTGTGTTCAATGAGAAAAGCATCTAATAGACCTTACAAAAAGTAGATTTAGAAAGACATACTTTCATGATTCAACAGAATTGATTATACACAAGCTTTTAGGCTTATTTTTTCCTTAGAAGCTGTATCTGAAATGCTATTTAGATACATTTACATGCCTTTTATTGCAGCTCAGATGTGACATGAATGCATTTACGCTGCATTTACAATTGCATTACATAATTTCATGAGATGAATGGGTTTTAAGTTGGTATTAAAGGAATAATTCACCCATTTATTAAACCTCATGTTGTTTCAAACCTGTTTGACTTTCTTTCTTTTGTAGTAAATTGTAGTACTTTCTGTATTTTGGCTAAAACTCGGGTTACTGTAGTAAATCTTGTAAGGGTAGTTCCATTTTTAGCTGTTCTAAGCATATTTGAGCAGTCTAAACATATGAGCTCAGTATTCGGTGAGTAGAACCCTGGCACTTGATCTAACGCTCAGTGCTTTACAGACTTGTTTGACATGACTAATTAGTGTTCAGCGGTCCTCCCTTCCCCTGCACTTCACCCTGACAGTGACCAGAGCTCCTCATGATTGACACCGTCCAGGTCCATTCACCAGAAGGGGTAGAGTTTCTTTATCAAGGACTCAGAGAGCCTGAAGTTCTCCATAAAGCTTGGAGACCAGCGGCGATGCTGGAGAGCTGAAAAAGGCAAAAAGAAAGCATTCCTGAGAGGAGGAGAGGATAGATCGAATGACTCAGGGTCTCGTGGTGACACCCGCAGTCATGGGGTGTCGAGTTCCAGGCCTGGGAAACAATGACTCTGGCATCTGTCTGGCGCGAGGGATTCACAGCACCGATGGATTGTGTTCCCGAGCCGGTGCTGAGGATGACCACGACTGCATCGGAATGTCTTTAATGTAATCTGGTATATCCACCTCTCACCCTCCACCGCTCATGTGATACCTCAGAGCCTCTTTTATTAGAGAGTTTACACAAAACAAGCCCTCACACTGCTTCGGTTTAAAAAGAGGCTCTTAGGCACTGAGAGGATGCTGGGAAGGTGTTTGGATGAGGTAAAAACCACAAGGCATGCTGCTGATTTGACCACATCTGTAAATATGTTTTTGTTACCATTCATACACATTGCAAATGTTCTAGAATGTCATTTTAGGATCCATCAGTAAACATTTAGTAAATGCTGAATACGTACTCTTCGAATTGACATCATAGTGACATTCTTTTCATATTTTTTTTACATTTTTGATGGAAATAGATTCCTGAATAAGACATTTATATTAGTGTATATCACATCTACCTGTCAACATGCATTTGTAACATCTGACATTGAAGATCTTCAGACTTTGACATGTGACACGCAGCATTAACCGTCCACTCACAAACCTCTCGATCTCTGTCCGATCTGCTCGGTTGGCTTTATTGGTGATTTCCTCGGTTGCTTCCATGAGAATATTCTCCTTCAATTCCTCCTTTTACACTGACGCAGGAAGTGAGTAAAGTAGAGGGCAATTGCTTTAATTTAAGGCTAATTAGATTCCTTCCCCCTCCCTGAGCTCTATCTCTGCAGATGTTATCTGTGGAGAAGCACTCGGGAACACTCCTCAAGACAACAGAACGACTATTGAGTGTGGAAGTCCTCAATTTGAGGGAACAGACCAACATAAACATGTAAAATGAACAATGAAAGGAATGGATAAACAAGTGCGGGGTTGTTTCCTGAATACTGTTATATGAAGGGAACAAAAGGAACTTTGTTCTGAAGTCAGGAGTTACAGTTTCAGTTTGGGAACTTAAATGAACATTGTAAATGTGTAGCCCGTAAATTGACGATGGATGCTGAAATGAACATGAACGGATGAAGAGCAGTTGTGCCAGTAGATAACATAGATTTAAAATATGCAAGTAAAGGAGAATTAGGTGATCACTGACTGACACAGAATACTTGTACAGTAAACCTAAATACATGATGTTTTAAGGGTTTCTGTTTTTTAATGAGTGGCCTGATCTCTCTGGAAGTTGGCTTGTCATCAGAGAAGTTGGATCTCGAGTCACCTTCTGCTCCGAGTCTTTGCGGTTGTCTTAGAAACACGGATAAGGCCTCGGTCACATCCCTTGTGCGGGTCACTGTTCTGTCTCAGCCGTCGGGCTGCGGGCCAAAGGCTCAGGGGTCGATCTCCGGAACTACACTCTTCCATCTGGCTTTCATTGAACTTGAGAACAAGAGCAGAAGCTAATAAGCCCATGCTGGAGCTGCACTGGGACCGAGTGCTTGTTAGAGTTTCTCTTCGTCTGTGTGGAAGTCGCTATGGATGCTTTTATGTTAAATAGCTCTGTTTTTGTCAATAAAGCCACAGCTGACAGTCTTAGAAAAGGCACACGGCAATCTTAAATAGATCTGAAGAAAATGTGAGTGGTGTTTGTCCATAAAACACTCAATTCTATATTGTTAGGATGCCTGTTGTTGGTCCCCAATGTGTATCTGTGAGTTGCTGAGTTGTTGAACATATTATGTTGTTGCTAAGGTGTGGCTGTGGCTGTGTTGATATGTTTTTGGGAAATATGTATTTTAGGATGAGTGTATTTTATGCGTTGTTTGTCATTTCGTAAAGAATTGTTTTAAAGATTTAAAGATTTTTTTTTTTTGTAGTGTATGAAATTCTGGATTATCAGGCCTCAATATAAGTCTATTTTTGCAGCTGTTTTTATGTCTGACATATGAAAATGGCATGTCTGAATGGCTTATAAAAGTAATGGCATATATCAAATATATTAAACATTGTTGCATATCTTAGTATAAGGATTAGTAAGCCTTAGCAAGCACCACTAAGAATGTACATTTCAGTTTCACCAAACATCCAACATTCAGTTTGCTCTTAATCTGTTCGAACAACTCAAGTCACGTTTCATTTGAAGCTTCTTTCCTGCACTGAATATGTGATGCTTATTCTCATAACTTATTCCCAGCTATTGGATTCTCTAGGTTTTAGCGCAGCCTGTTTAAAGCTGAAGTGTATGATTTCTGAGTGCCAAACTGAGTCTGCATTATAATAGAAAAAAATGACACCCTTCACCTTTAAGTGAAATAATATGGCATGTCTTTGGTGATCGACTGTAAATGGAGAATCATCATGGCTCGTAGACGAGAAGGATGTTCAGGAGGTGATATTGTGCATTTAGCAGCTCTGCCGGCGATTGAACGCTCTGCTGTATGAGTGTGTGTGTGTGTTCTAGCTACATGCACATGTTTTTGAATGAATGTCATGCTCCATCCATCTTCCTGAGTTATTTCATTTTCTCTCCATTACTGTAGTTACTGCACTGAAAAAGAAAAACACCTCAGGTCAGGAAATTAGCTTCTCATGTTTTTATCCTACTAGTCTCTCTCTCTCTTTCTTTTTTCATCTCTTTTTCTCCTTTAGACCCATCAACAAAGTTCAGTGATGGAGTAGCTTGAATTTTTGACCCTATCACCCCAAAAGGAAACAGATCTGGAGATGGTGATGAATCCCAGACGTCCTCGGTCTCACCCGCTGAGGAGCGTGAGATATGATGGAAGTGTGAATGAGCGGTGCTGACGGGTTATGCGTGGACTTCCACATGGCAGGCAGACGAATAGTGTTTGTGTTTGCTTAAGAGCTGGTCAGAATTGAAAGGCTGTGATTTTGTGGAGACATAGACACGGTGGTCCGACCGAGAGCCGTCCAGAAGAAAGTCAAGCTGCCAGTTGGTAACCAGCAGAGAGATGACATGCTAATAACTGTCAACAGAGGTTGGAAATTGAGTTAGGCACGCAGAACTTCTGAACTTCTTTGCTGTACCTTGAGGTTTGACACCAAACCGATGTTTGTGCGTAGTGCTCTGTTCATTTTTGGGTTGTAGCTTGTACCTTTTAAGTAAAAATATACTTTAAATCTAGTCAGTATTTCATCATATCACATGACCAAAAACAAATAAGGTCTGCCCATGAAAAAAAGGCCAAACACTCATATGAATTTATTATCCAGAGACCACAAAAAAGGTTGCTAAAAGTGCAGTATACAAAATGTTTTCATGATCCTTGAGCTGTTTTTGGATCTGTGCACCATCAGAAGTTTATGTACTTCATTTGAGTTGGACTTGTGTCTGGCGCTACACTTTTCCAGTCTTTTCAATCATATAAAATGATAAAATAATGACTTTTTTTCATTTTTATTTTTATTTTTTTGGTTAATTTTACTAAATGTTGCTTTTCTTAATTTTACTCAAACTAAAATGTAATTCTGATAAATATTTTTTTTAGAAATTATTATTATTAATTATATTATAGTTTTATAATTAATATTATTTTATGTAATATATTCTTTATTATAATGATTATCTACTTCTACAAAAATAAATATATTTAAAAAAAAATTTTATTATATAATATTTATTATATAAAAGGTTACATTTTTAGTTTTTTCCCCTTCAAAATGCAGAGTTGTACAAAATTTCTAACCTTATTATATAGTCATATATAGTTTAAAGATTATAAAAAGTATTTTATTGAAAAACAGTCACTGTAATTGCCTTTTTAGATTTAGTTTTACCAGAGTAATTGTTAGCTTTTACATCCCAGTTATTTTTGTTTGTTTGTTTGTTTGTTTTTTTAATTCAGAAGGATTTAATGATTGTCATCAGGATTCATGTTTTTATGCCCCTTCTTTATCATTGACAAAAAAAAAAAGAAAAGCTTTGCTTTGCTTTTCAAACTTTTTGTATGCAATTCTGTTGACAAGTGAACACTGTTCAAATGGCTTTGTCTTTTTTGTCTACTTCTTAAAGAAACAAAAGGTTCCTTGAGTCATGAGCTCATAGAGCATGGATCACTAAAGCTCAGATGAAAGACTTATTTAGGTTTTCTTAATCTCTATCTGAACAGATATCTATCAACCTACCCACCGGCCTTATTTACAAGGTCTTCAGGTTGTCATCTCCTGCCCTCATCTCCAAACCCTGTTGAGACACAGAAATCAGACGCACCATTTTTCATTCAACATCCTTGATGTGAAGAACTTTGGGTGGTCCGAAAAACATGGGAACAATGTTAGGAAGAGTCTACTATGTGGCCTGAATAGTGCACGGGTTATGTATAATCAAAAACCGTAGCTCTTTATTATACAGTTTTTCACGGCTGGGCGACGTTTAGGAGCGGGAGGGGGAACCGACGAGAGTAAATCCTGCTTGTGTAGAGCTTTCTAGATCCCGACTGCCTTATACACGCCAATACAAACAGAAGTGAAGTCATCTTCACTTTGCCGTCCCGCTAAGAGCAGCACGCTAGTCAGCCAACACAAACAAAACTGGCGCTGACCTCCGGTGCCTGTGAGTTTTTGCCAGTTCCATTTTTATAGCCCGTGTTAATCAGCCTCAGAATCAGTTAAAAGCATTTTACGTGGCCTTGGTGAGTAAGATATTCAGCTTGAAAAGAATTTTCGATTTAGATGTACGAGAGTTACTCAGATAGTGTCTCAAAAGTTCTTGAACTCTCTACCAGGGGCATGTTTCCCATACAACTGATTAACCACTATGGTATGATGAATTGTTGTGGAAATGAACTAGCTGGTCACGAATGTTTGCTGAACACAGTCGCATCTGCGTCATTTGAACCGCATTTGAAACCCGTAAAGCTTTGTTCATCTTCGGAGCACAATTTAAGATATTTTGGATAAAAACTGGAAGGCTTTTGAATGTTCCAATGACTTCCTAGTAAATAAAGAGATTTGTAACCAAGGCTGTTTTGGGTCACCATTGACTTCCATAGTAATTTTTTCCCTACTGTTGAAGTCAATGGTGACCCAAAATAGCCTGGTTACAAACTTTCTAAATTAACTTAGTCATCATTTACTTCTAAAAAAAAGTAAATGATGACAGAATTTTCATTTTTGGGTAAACTATTCCTTTAAACGCACACAAGGATGGACTTTCATACTGCGGTAACGTCATGACACTGATAGGTCCCGTCTGAAGAGCAGGTCTCTCGACTTAAACAAAGCTTTAAAGAGCGTGCGATCGTATTCTCGCCGTCTCACGTGGTCTGTGGTCGTCCCGCGACCTCAAAAACGTCTCCTCGCCGAGTCTCAAAAGCATTCCGCGCTCAAAGGCAGAGATGAAACCGCACGATTGTGGCTGAAGGATGGTGGAGAGGTTCTGAGGGCCTATTCGCGCAGCTATTCACACATCAAAGGTGAACGTCAATGGGCTGCTTCGTATTGTTGTTCGCTTTTGTGCTGTGCAGGTGTGCTGCTCCACTCCGGCAGATGTAGAGCTCCCAATGCCGGGCTTGACAAGAGGAACGTCTTCCCCCTTGGGGCATCCATAGGCAACAGGAGAGGTTCAGGTGTTCGGGGCCTGAAATATAACGTGTGGACTGACGGTTTGGGCTTAGTGTTAAATATTTAACAACAGATTTCGCCTGTGGCTCGGGATTTTGCTTTATCTTACTTTGGGAAAGTAGAGCAGCTGGGATCTGGGAGGTTTGTCGAGTCCCACATGGAGCATTTTTTTGGCCCGCATTTGGCCGTGTGCAGTGAGGGTTTGGTTTTTTTCTTCGTTTAGAGATAGCGAAGGTTGAATCTGCCCTGCTGGAGCGTGTCCGGTCACATCTTCCAGCATTCAGAGCGGAATACAATGTAGCGTTTTAGTTCGCTGTTGCGCTATCAGTTATTTGTTGTCATATTTTGCTGCATCTTTGGAGTTTATACATGAAACGCTGAGGCGCTTGAACTGACTGTTTGGGTCTTGGATTGAAATCGCACTCTTATCTTTGCAGCATGTGGAACGCAGCAGAGTTTATCTTTTCCTCTCATCGCACTGTTTGTTCTGCCTGCACTGAACAGCCCTTTGGTGGAACTGTCTTTGGCTGGCTCTTCATCTTTTCACTGGACTGTTAAATCAACCATAAAAATTTCAATATGTAAATAAAATGGTACTTCCTGTCTGACTGACCGTCTGTGACTGCATTGTGCCATGTTATGTGTTGTAGTTTCATTTGTCGAGATTTGTGCAACGTGTAAATCTACAAAGTCCTTTTTAAAGAGTTTAAATCTAATATTTCTGCAAAATTCCACTTTCCAATGATCAGTTGCCATAAAGAATCATCCTATAGTGGGATTTAAATACTGTCCCCTACTGAAAAACATAAGAAATTGTAAGATAGTGATACAAATGGGTAACTTTTGGGTAATGGGTCAAGTTGTCTTCTTAAAATATAATGATAATACAGCTATTAATAAAGCTTAATTATTTAATTAATGTAAAAAGCCATTGGATAACTTGGACAGATAACTGATTAATATATTTATTTTAATATACAGGTAATACTTTACAATAAGGACATAATATTTATACCAAAATATTTATTAATCTTTCAGTTAATATTAAATCCAACATTTACTAATACATTATTACAACCATACTGTAAGTTGTGTCTGTTAATGTTTAACAATTTATGTTTTTACATAACTTTAACTCGTCAAAATACATTGAGCTCTTTCAGTGTTTTCATGTTAAATGATATTCAACTCAATTTTTTGGTCAATTTAATATAATTTAAGTCGAAATAAACCTAAAAACCAACAGAACTAGAGTTTTTTAAGTAAAAATAGGTGGAAATTTGTAACAGATTAATAAAAGCTTAATTGTTAGTTAATATTAGTTAATGCATTTTGGACCCCTTAGGTAACACATTATTTTAGGATGTCTTAACTAGTTGCTTATTAGCATGTATATTACTAGAATATACTAGTATATTAGCTATTTATTAGTAGGAATTTAGAACATATTAATGCGTTATTCTACATCCCTAATTCTACCCAATATCTAGACTTAACAACTACCTTAATAAATATTAATAAGAAGCAAATTAAGAATTTATTGAGGGAAAAGTCATAGTTATTAGTGAATAAATGTTCCCTATTCTAAAGTGTGACCAAACCTTATTGTAAAAGTGTTACCAATATACATAATGTCATATAAAATATGCAATTATATAGACAGAGGGAAAAGGGAACAAAATGTTAGCTTTATATGTTCTTTTTTAACATGTGCAGATTTGTTAATACAGCACTGAGATGTTGGGTAGGGGACAGGCCAAACAAGCACATTTAAGATCAAAGAAAAGAAATAATTAATATAAAGTTCCTAGTTCATGTCAGCGTGTCGAGTAATATATAAATGTATATTTGTATTAGCATATAGTTCAAGCTGTCATCAGCAGTTCGTCGTTAAACTCACACAAATGGTTCCGTTTTGTAGAATGACCCACATATTTTCTCCAGAATATCAGACTAAATATCAGCCTAATGTTTGGATGAAAGCACATGTTTTATGCTAATGCCTTCTCTGTTTCTCTCTTCCTGTCTTACTTTGTTCCGTTGGCTTGATAAAAGGCACCAGCGCTCGGGACCGTCCGCTGACAGCAGGCTTACACAGGCCGCTGGAACAAACACTCAGCTACTTTACTTTGGCAAAGGATTTTCTAACATCTGTCGCTCTCTCCCTCTTTCTCTCTCCATTTATCATACACTCGTTTCATTTCCTCCTCTTTTTTCTGTAGCTTTCCAGATGTCATCTCCTAACATGTCGCTGTACACTACATATTAGCAGTGTTTTACTGTAGTCTTCCAGTGCCGTTTGTGTGTTTTTATCTCTATTTTTGTTTTTTATGAATGGGTTATGCAGAGGTCTTCACTTCCACTTTAAGACACCAAACCAGGCTGTAGAAGAACAATAAAAGAATCAAAAGCAAGTCAGCGATCATTACTGCATTATTTAATTTGGTTAATATGAGAATCGTGAAATATTTCGAGCATTTTTAATCAAGTCTGAGTGCAAGCAAATCGATGAAAATGGCATGATGTTTTCGATCTTGTTATGAACCGTAAACCTGTCGCCTTTAGTAACGTTCGGTTTCTCATCTGACTTGTGCCTCAATAATGCAAAAGAGCGGTCGATACAGAGATGTATTTAAATATGCTAGCGCTTCAGTGATCTCCCATGTGCTTTCTTTGTTTCGAAGGAGAAAACAAGGAACCACATCAGGGGAAAAGCCTGGCTCAGCACCATAAATTTTTAGGAATATTCCGGATTTTAGTAGTCCTACATTTTGGCAGGGCTCTGTAGTGCCTGAGGGGGAAAAGAATCATAGATCATACGGCAGAATGTCTTTACGATGAACAGTAGCAAAGTCCGCCGTAAAACGAGAGGAGGAGAAATCTATGGCTTTGCTCAGTGGCAGATTCTGAGATGACCTGCGACCCAGTTTTCCACAGTCTTCTGACAATGTTTGGCTTTGTCGAGGAGCTCTGGGAATACTGTAACGGATTTTGTAATATTGAAGCAACATCCTTGTTTGTTTGAGATGCAGAATTGCATAAGATAATATTTGTTTTCAGAGTTTATTTGAAAGATTATATTTCCCACTGGCAATTTTTTAAAACTATAAATCTAACTAAATGACAAGTGGAAAAAAAAAATAAATTTAATACAAGATATTTTCTGAAAGCCTTAATACATATGTAATTGTTTTTTTATTCTTCTGAACAATTGGTTTTGTTTTTCTGAAAAACAGTGTTTTAAGAATATGCACATTGAAAAACAAGACATAAATGCTGATTACAAAATAATAATAATAATATTTTCTTATTACTAGTCATAGTAGTAGTAGTAATAACAATAGCAATAATACTATTAATAATAATATAATAATAATAATAATAATAATAGTTTGGTTCCGTTTGAGTTTTTGATTTATTATTTGATT
The DNA here is from genome assembly GCA_032359235.1 of Enteromius mattozi. Lineage (NCBI taxonomy): Eukaryota > Metazoa > Chordata > Actinopteri > Cypriniformes > Cyprinidae > Enteromius > Enteromius mattozi. Next base: position 16,369 of record JAUMHE010055049.1, read on the forward strand.
TATATTTTATTTTATTTTATTTTATGTATTTTGCATTTAATGTATTTTATGTAAAAGTCATGTAAAAATTCACTCTCAATTCACTCTAAATTACCATTTTAAAAAAAACACTGAAAAACAGAACAGAATTTTATTATTATTATTTATTTTTATTTTATTTTGCAGCCTTCTTCTTCTGTAACACACAATTCATTAATTCATTGTCTTTCCCGTCTCCTTGTAAACAATTGCTCTTTTTTCTCTCTTTTCTCAAAGAATCTTGCAACACCACCAGCCCTGCTATTTCCATCTTTACACTCGTGCCGCATTGCTTTGTCTCTCTTCTATCTCTCTCTCTGTCTCTCTTTCTGTTATTCTGCAGCCATCCTTTCTGAGTTTGAGATCCTTCTTAAAGATAGGGGATATGAGCTCTGTTTCATCTTCCCTGGGCTCATCTGGTAGAGGTTAGCAGGCATGTGGAAGCCATTGGGCTGAAGACCCGGGCTGATCAGACAAAGATGTGCCCCTCTGGATCTACTGCTGCACATGTTTGAATCCCGGGACCCTTATTTGCTCGGTCTCGCTTTCTTTAACATTCCTACCGCTCTTATTCTCTCTTTCCCTCTCCAATTACCCCCATCTCTCTCTCTCTCCCCTGTATTCTCAGTGTCTCTCGCTCCTTGTTTTGGTTTTGGTGAGGAAGCTTTAGTAAAATCACTTATGGAAGTAGCTGTGATTATCCAGCGGCATGACAGATTGTTTCAGACAGTCAGTTGTACTGTTTGCAATATCTTCAGATAAATTGAGTAAAAAAAGATCAGACTTATCTTAGAAAAACATACTAGTCTTAGTAATTGTATGTTACATTTGCTAAAATAAGCATGAGTTCAGTTGGAAGTAATACCAGCTGCAATTGTTTACAATTTCTCGTCTTATGATGTTCCAAATGTGAGACATTTTACAGAAAATTGGGTCTTAAGTACAAAATAGCTCTATTTTATATATGATATGATAACTGGACTCACAAGATGAAGTCATGTGGCATCAGTAGTAACACTACTGAGCCATTGAATAATGGCTACTGTTTCACCTACTATTTTTAAAAACTAGTATGCGTTGCTAGTATTGTAAACTGCAGAGTTTTCAGTAAGTAGTAGGCTAGTATTCCATTCCCAACATAGCCTGAGTGAATATCAGTGTCTGTCTTACTGTAACCTTCTCGCTCTTTGTCACTCTCTCTTTTTTCTCTCTTTGTCTGACAGTGTTTTATGACAGTAAAACAGCATGTATTATGTTTCCTGCTCATGTGACTGACGTAATCCCAGTTTCTCATCCCATTCAGTGCATTACAGTCTGTCACCCGCTTTCTGACGTTCTCTCTCTCACACACAGACCGTTTGACGGTTCGAAAAACAGCTTGCAAAATAATTAGTTACAGATACACACTGCCAAATGGATACAAATGATCTCAACAAACTAAAATCTCCAAACCAGCTTCATTTTTTCCACCAACTGGCTTTACAATATTTTATACTGTACCTCATCTACCCAGAATTCACTGCTGGAATAATGACCATTCCATTTGAAATGTATGGTGTAAACTGTAGTATGCCAGTATGAGAAAATGAGGCTTTAAACTTGTGTTGAGAGTCATGTGGGATGTTGATACCTCTTACAATACCTCTTCTTCTGTCTTTTATCTTTTGTCTTTTACTGTTATTTATTTTATTTTATTTTACTTTTTTTTTTTTATTAAAAGAAAACAAGGCAGTAAACGTGAGATGCACAGTAAAAATTAACATATATAATTTTTTTATTTTATTGTATTCATAAACAGGGCTCAATCAAAATAAACTATATTTTTATTTTATTTTATTTTATTTTATTTTAGAAAAGGATGCAGACGGCTGAAACTAAACTAGAAAAAAAACAAAAACAATGGAGAAACCACAGATTTTTTAGTTATTTGTTAGTTCATTTGATCAGTCAAGTCCTTGTTAAATATAACAGACTACCGTATAACAACTGCATCATTTTACTTCGCAAAGTACAAAAGTTTGTGTAAAACGTTTTAATTAAAAACAAATGGCAGAATGCACATTTAGGAAGACCTCACTGACTGATCTTCTTAAGGTACTTGGGATATTTTTGCTGAACAAACCGAAAAAAAGTAAGAAAAACAAACCAAAGTGGTAACCAGCACTTAGCTGAAACCACTGATCCTTTCTTAGCGATCGCGCTGTAACTTAATGTCCTGATATATCACTTTACCCGCCATACTGCCAAGACACAGTATTGGCCTTAAGAATAAATAATACATTTGTACTGGCAGCTCACCGCAGTGCCTGATCTCCAGACCCACGTCTCCAGAGTCTTCTGACGGGAAACCAGAACACGGTCGGAGCAGAGCTGGATTAACCCGCTCTCCCGCTGCTATGGGCCGCACAATCTACTTTTGTATACATATTTATGTTCGTTTTATGTGGATTTATGAAGATGTGTTTGGTGTTTATGGCTTTGGCTCCCAGAAAACGAAAATGTGTACATGTATGTAAGACGATTGAAACAGCACACAGGGTAGATAACTACTCCAGCTGTTGGGTTTTCTTGGCACGCTTCCCGCTCCCATCTTTCACACACGCACACATTTATTTCTGCTCGTTACTCTTGGTTGCAAATATGTAGAGATGGTTGCCCAAAGCTTGTAACATCTAATCCTTTTGTCTGATTTCGCCTGTTTGTTTACGCGTGAAAATCAGATTGTTTATGTATGCGGCAAATCGCAATTTTGGTGCAGAGTGTAAGAATAAAGCTTTGAATCAAGCCAATAAACAATACAGTTTTATCCCAAACAAAAGAAAACCCAGCACTGGTAGTTCTGACCTGTGTCTACACCATTATCTAACCACAGAGGAAAACTTGTAGAGCAGTATGTGGTGTAAGTGTGTGTTTCTGAAGACCTCGGGGTTGTGTTACGGCCCCCGGGGCCCGATGCCCCTCTGCGTGCGCTCTGGAGGTTGTTCTGCTCGCCGTGCCCTAAGCAATGTCTGCATGCCGCATTTCTGCTTCACTTTGGAGGAAAATAGCTGGAACAGACAACACTAGGCCTGTGTGTTCACACTGACAAGAGCTTTCATTTGCTCAACTGTAGTTTTCTAAACAAATCATGCATTTGTCCCACCACCAGTTTTGCAAGAAGAAACTGGAGATGAATGTTTGACCCTGGAGAGCTCAAACAAAACCCTGAATGTAGCCACAAAATTTGTTTGGTTTATCTTTAAGGTTTCCCACAATATGTCCTGTTTTATCCACGAGGAATAATAGTACCTCTCTTAAATTTATTTTATTTATTTATTATTATTATTATTTTTTAAACAGGGCAGTAAACATGAGCTGTGCAATCAATATGAGCAGATAATATTTTATTGATTTTATTTTTTTATTTATATTTCAAAAAACAACGTGGTGTTAAAAACAGGTTTCTTTTTTTGTGAACTCAAATGTGAATTATTTATGATGAGCGATCCAAAACAGGACAAAGCTACATTTTGTTTTGTTTGCAGCAGAGAGGTTAATAAGATAAAGTGGTGGTGTTTTTTTTTTTTGGTCATTTGATCATTCAAAATGTTTCATTTTATTTTATTTTTTTATTTTTTTTAGCTTATTTCCATTTAAATTCTGCAATTTTTTTTTAGCTTTTTAGGTACTTTTTTGGGGGGTTTTCAACATCTTAAACTCCCATCCAGTTTGCAAAAATGTGCATAAATGTGTCAATGTAAATCTCAAATAATGAGACGTCTTGAGCATGTATTCCCATTCCTAATTTTTTTTCTTTTTTTTCTCAAAAGGATTAGGCTTATGACTTTTGCCTGGTGGATGATCAAAAGTGAACAGTGTGTTTATATATATATATATATATATATATACAGTACAGGCCAAAAGTTTGGACACACCTTCTCATTCAATGTGTTTTCTTT
>JAUMHE010055591.1:0-20214 GCA_032359235.1 Enteromius mattozi
CATACACACACACACACACAAGATTAGCTCACACAAGAGATTCATAATGCTGTTCTAGTATTAAACTGAACTAAGACTATGTGTGGATTAGTGTCCAATGCAAAACAATAACGCTCCTCAGACAGAGTGTCACCAAGCCTGAGACATTTAGATCCACACAGGTGCCAGGAGGAGTTGACCCCGACTGCCCTCGCTGAGAAAGAGGATTACAACTTATTTCCCAAGGAATGTTGACTTCTTCCCAAATCTGTAGATTTAGGGATTATCTTTTTAATAGCCCTCATCAAAAATTACCATTTAGCTATAGGAAAGAACTTAGATGTTTTTAATTGAAGCAGCTTTTGCACATCTCCTTTTCAAAACTCTTGATCGGAAGCATGTCCAGTGATTTGTGACATTGTTGTTTGTTGGAGTGCTGAGAGAGAAACTATGTGCTGAAAGATGAGGGACAGCTGTAGGAAGTGGAAATCAAACATATGAAGATGTCATCACTGCTGTTAATTCCAGAGGGTTTAGTAAAACCAACAGGAAAGCATGAGGGTGTATATAAAGCAATTGGGGCTCGAAGAGGAGACTAATGTGATCAAAGCGAACGATCAGCCATAGCTAATTGAAATTAAAGCCCATGAAATGAGAAGGTTAGCGTGGTTCACTGAGGCACTAAGGATGGGAACACAGATGCCTTGAGGGAGGGCTCAACTGTGCCTGCAAAAAAGCTACAAAGCACCCACTCATTCTTTTTACACTGTGGTTATGATATTCCTTAATGTTTGCGATGTTTTACAAGCTTGGAGAGAGCATTCAGTCACGATTCGGCTCCGTGGGAAGGCAACAGCTGAATTTTTCTGTAAGGATCTTTTTGAGATGACAGCAAACTTGTTTACCGTCAAAACCACAGGCTTCATGCATGATTTAAAACCAACAATCAATGAGAATAAGGCTACAAAATGTTTTTTAAACTGGTCAGATATTCATACCATATTCAGTGGGGTTTTTTAATCAGTCAAAAACAACCAGATGTCATCTTTAGTGCTTTTGTGCTAAAACAGTCCATTAAGAGGTGTGACTGGCAAAGTATAAGGAGAAAGGCAATAATTAACCCTGGGCTTACAATAGCAGAGTGATGATGACCACCATGTAACACATCTGTTCATATTCACCATTTAGGAACTCTTACTCATTTCCTCTACAAAGCAGAGACCTATTATGGAGGAAGTCATTCAATTACAACCAGCCATTCTCCATTCATTTAGGATACGGCCCAGAAACAGAAAAACAATATGTAGGCTACAGCTCATGGTGCTGTATTCGGCAAGCCTTATCTCCTCCAATCTGCTTATCAAACTTAGTCATATTTTAAAACAACATTGCATAACAAAGAAGCCGAGAAGCTGAATGAATAACATAAAAATGCAAGTTCCATTTCTAATTTGCAGGTTTCGTTTTTCAGCAATTAATCAAGATCTAGACCTCAACAATAAGTATTTTAATACTATCACTTTCTCTGAACATGATTACTATTTTATTATTATTTATTGTACTCCAAATTACTTTTTTAGCAATGCGTCAGAAAAACGTGTGTGTGTGTGTGTGTGTGCATACATACATACAGTAACATAAACGTAATGTTTCATTTGTGTGTGTAACATATATTAGAATTTTGTATATTAATTAAATAATTTTAAATTTAAAAAACCAACATAAATGAAATACAAAAACAAAAAGAATTTTACAAGAACATGCTAGTCATTTACACATTTATGGATTTAAACAACACCTTGTTTTGATATTTAAAACCAAATTGAACATTTAGTAGGATTGACAACTAGTGGTTGAACTGGGTATTGCAGTCCAAATTAAAGAAATATTCCATCCAGAACAGAATCTGTAAACAGTCTGTAGCATTGTTTCTCGGATAAACAAATGTTAACTTAGCATGTTTCTTAAATATCTGCAAACATGTTATGATATTTTTATGCTTTAGAAAGTTGCATTAAAAATGAAGGTATTAAAGCATAACATGATTCCTCAACTGTTCCAGATCACTCACACACTAACCCTTCCTTCACAGGGGCATCCTCATTTTCAAGCCCTGAGGTTCTATATGCATTTCACCTTTACACATGTACAAAATAAAACCCTGTTTTCTTTGACTGTGTTGGCAGGGCTCAATACTAATGAATGCTTTTTATTGAGGGTTTTTGTTCAGGTTCAGCAGCCACTATGAGCACAAGCAAAGTTCAGACAGAGAGAGTCAGACTCTGGAAATGCCCCTCTTTATAGTCGTGTGGTTCTGTGCAGATGCCAAACACATCTCAGACCTGACATAATACGCTACAGAAATGCAGACGGCATGGTTTGGGAAGATCTTTCCATAATAAAATGTCAAATATAACTACCCGTGCAAAGCAGAGGGAAAATATCCAATACTTAACAATCAAAACACTATGTGAAGAAGAGCATGTAATGCTTTTTAAATAAACCTTACAATTATGGGAAGATCTATAAAAGCACCAACATGGGGTCATGGTGGCAGGCCCTAGCAATAAGTCACAACCTGACTGGTATAAAGGAATAGCAGTATACAGTAGAGCTAAAGATTGGGAGTACTCGGCACAACAAATAATGGACGGGTGTATACTTTGCACGCTCAGCTAACCACAACCAACTCTGCTCTATTGTTCTGTGGTCACAACTGCACCCTTTAACAAAACGCTCCTGAAAGACATGGCATTTTCTATACAGAGACAGATAAAGGGAGTGACATGCAAAAAGGTATTACATAAAGCTCTACATTGACATGATGGTGTAAGGGCTTAACAAGGGCCAATTTAGTTGTGGTTTCCAAATACAACAAGTGTTTTAAAGTGCTTTATTCTCTAAAAGGCATATGCCAAATTATGACAAGCTCAACCTGCATGCATAAAGATGTGCTTCACTTCTCAGTAGTAAACAAGATTTTTTTGGTTATTTCAACCTGGGGCAACTTTTGTCCTATTTCTAAGCTTCTCAAAAGAAACATTCTTCACTTGCCAACAGCATACAGGCCATTTACAGGCTTGGCATTCATTGAGGTTTGAAGATAACATTTAGTGAGAAAAGATTCACCAAGCGGGGACGTGCGCTCCACCTTTCCATGCAAGAAAGGGAAATAAACAGGCTGACTGTTACTGCAGAAAATGATAAAATCTCCCCAGACTCAATTTCAGCTGCCATTCAAGACCATGAAACTAGCCTTTCTCTGTTTTTTTTTCTCTAATACATCTTATTACAGCCAAGGTGAATTACGCAACTGAACAGCCTACTATGAAGCACGAAACTCTTAAGATGAGTCTTAAAGGGATAGTTCATCTAAAAATTACAATCCTGATGAAATGAGTTTCAAAACCTTTATTAATTAATATATCATCATTACTTTAGATTACACAGAAGTCATACAAGTTTGGAATGACATGTGGGTGAGTAAATGACAACCAATTTTGATTTTATAAAAAAAAAAAAAATGGGGGTGAACTATCCCTTTATGCAAATGAGAGCATGTAATACTAAAAGTGGCTTTGTTTAAAAGTAACGTCTGAATAGAAGTGATATTGCTTTCTTGTCTGATTCAGCTTAGTGCACAGGGACCGAAACCTGACTCTTTTTCTCTCTCTCTCCCCCTTTTCCATTCTCCCTCCCTTTCATTCTCTTTTTCTCTCCTCCCCCCTTTCCAAGGAGAGGCTCTTTTAGGGCCAGACGAAGGCCCACAGGCTGAAAAATAAAAAACGAGTCATGCATGGAGGAAGCGGGCCACCATTTCTCCTTAAATACAGCCGTAACGATATATAAATAAAGAAAGCCTGGCTCTTAGGGAGAAAATTAGATTTGGTTCTCTTTTCCCCTCCCACTCCTAGCCTTCTATTTTAGTTGCAAGCAGAGCACATGAAGGCCTTTTTCTGGCCCGTGGCTGCAGGAGCCTTTCAGATTGCTGAAGGTTTTAATGTGCTGTGTGAGGTGGGAGGGGTGCTGCTGGGGTCATCAGTGTTGTTGAGCCTACATCTTGCACTACATGATTACAAAACATGATGCAAATGACAACAAACTGGTGCCAACAATTCATGAGAAAGAACAGTCACAGGACAAATCTATGAAAGTGAATTCCTGTGTTAAGAGCAGGGCTGAGCTTACAGACATGCTTCAGGGCACGTCCTGATTATACATCTGTATTTAAACAATCTACGCACTGAATAATCACATGCATTTAATTTATGCAATTACACAAGTAAAGAAAGTTATTTTACCTAACACAAGAAAAATAAACAAATTAGCATTTTATAAACATAAACATTATTTAACATAAAATAATTTGTATGAAATAGCTATTGTTTCAAAGGTGCCACACAATGGTTTTCACACAATGTTATATGAGACTACATGTGGTTGTTAGAACAGTGCATGCACTAGGAATCTCCACAGACCATCGCAACCATGCATAAAAAGACCCCATTTAGAAAACGGCCTGCCTTCAATTAACATTATTCACACTTGCCAACATGCTATCTCAAATCTGTTCACAACAAACTCCACAATCAAGGAGTTTCAGGATATTATTAAGCAGCTGGAAGTTCCCTGTGTTTACTTGAACAACTATTCGTATTCACGGCATTAAGAGAGGGAAAATAAACTGTAGCCATTAGGTCTATTTGTGTTTCTGAACACTGCCACTAAAAAAAGAGAGGGCTTCTCATAAGTGCCAAGAGCATGCACAGGCCTCTCTAAGGTTCTCTGTTTTTTATTTGGAGCTTTCTGCTTTTTTTCTGCCTCCACAAATCTGAAAGACCAATACTACGGTAAATTAAGATATATGGATAGGACTGCCTCACTGCTCGTAGAAGATTTATCTCTGTCTCTCAGTTTAATTGCCCCTGGGACTAATCATGGGTCTGTTCATTCTCGGGGTGTTGTGGAGGGTCAGGGCCAAAAAAAGAAATATACTTTATTCTTAATGTCTGCTCTAAACAACTCAGCAGAACCTGTGAGCGTTTGCAAAGAAACAGACATAGGCTACATGTCAGACATAGATAAATTTACAGAATAGTGGTTACAATAAGCAGACATTAAGAAGAAAAAGTGGTTTCTTTAAAATACACAACACATTCAACAAGTAAGGCAAACACGGAACAAATAAGTCATCCTGATCAGTTATCAGCTTTGAATACCAATATTCAAAGTTTTCAATTCAGTCAGTTTTGCAATAATGGTAATTGTAATATTATTGGCTCGCACTGTCAATATATATATATATATATATATATATATATATATATATTGCTGTTGTCATTTAGTTATGATTGTGTAAACAAGCAGGATAAACTCATAGTTCTAGAGGGGGAAATGGGTTATTGGACTCTTTACATAAAAAATAATCTTTTTGTATATAAGTTTGTGGTAGTAATTGTAAAAAGAGATCATATAAAAATGTAAACAACTCAACATTCAGTCAAAGAAAACAGTGAGTAATCTGCCAGTTACAATAAAAACGTAGCAAGTTAATGCAAAGACAATATCTCTATAATCAAGGACAAACTCTTTCAATTTAACTACTGACAAAGAAAGGCCAATCCAAGCTACACAACACAAGCAGGTAGTCAACGTGATTTTTCACGATGCATGTTGGGACTTGACAACAAAACCCAAACACAGATGTTATCAAAGCAACCCCACACACACAAAAAAATATAAAAAACAATATTGGGCACCGCAGACAAAATGGAGTAATTTACTTTAATGAGATCACGGCTGTTGTAAAAAACGATAATATAATATGGCATAAGGGCTGGAATAAGAAAATAGGTAGACAAGGATGAAAAGAAGCATGTACAAACACTGTAGATAATAAATACCTTTGTTAGATATTGTATTAATTGTCTTGTTCATCTAAAGCGTCCATTTTTGCAAAACGAAACCATGACAAGAGAAACAAACTTTCCCCCTCCACTACCGGAAAGAAAATCATCACGCAAATATCCGGAATTCCCACTTACCTATTTGATGAAGCCGCGCAAACAACTCAAAATCCTTCCAAATTAGGACTTACGGCTCGTGACGAAGGTCTACTTTAAAGCGTGAATTATAGAGACTTTCCGTGGTGAAGTTTTGGGTGATTTTCTCCTGCTCTCGAGGACGTTTTCTCCGGTTTCTCTCGTTCTTTTCTTTCTAGTTGTGCCTCTGTGTGAAGGAACATTCCTCTCGTGCGCGTAACGCGATGAGCCCTGATTCAGTCTTCCAATCACAGCTGCGCGCTGCTGCATTCCTCCAATCACAGCAGCGCGGCCGAGCGCGAGCGTTCTACTCGCAGACCCGCGCGGCGAAAAACAAGCAAGAGAGACGCGCTAGAGAGGATGGATGAATGGGAGGAGGTCGTCCAAAACTGAGAGCCGCGGGTGCCATCTGCTGTCGATACTAGGAAGAATACAGTCGATTTTTTTTTTTACATTAATAATGAAGACTACCCTACAAGCGATACGTAATAAATATATAAGTGCACATAAAATAAGTTTTTGTACAGGCTATTAGTAAACGTACACATAAATGTAAGGATAACTGTGAAAGATGAGCTAATAGTAAACAACTTATCATTCTGAATTTTAACACCATCTACAGGTTAGCATTGGTGTTGCAGAAACTGGCTGGGTGAATATTGCCAGAATCTACATATGGCATGAAGTTGGATAAACTACATGAAATTAAATTTGACAGAAAAAAGTTGGTAAGGTTATAAGTATTCAGTTCTTACCCATGCTACATTTATTTGATTAAAATACAGTAACTTTTAATATGTAATTTATTTTTGTGATGATAACTCAAATTTCAGGAGCCATTACTGCAATCTTCAGTGTCACATAATCTTTCAGAAATCATTTTAAAATGCTGATTTGGTGCTCAGTGTTGAAAACAGTTGTGCTGCTTAATATTTTGTTTAAACTGGTCGTTTTTTTTTTCTCAGGTCATCTGCAAAAGAGGAGCATTTATTTGAAAAATATGCATCCTTTTTTAAATGATTAATTTCTTTAAAAAATGTTTTTCTAAAATATATTTATTACCCCAACCTTCTCAGCGTTTAAATTTAAATGTGTCTAAATTTTTCTATGTGTAGGGGTTAATTAGTGGACATATTAACTCTTAATAGTTGATCCAATAGAGAAATTAAGAAATGTTTTAATATCAATGTTTTTTTCTTGTGTGACTGATCACTGATGAGCTGTATCAGAAAGTCTTGAAATAATGACCTTTATGGCACTTTAATATTTCTTGGAGCCTATTCACTTTTATTGTATAGACAGCAGCCAGAACATTCTGTTAAAGTAATCGGGGTTTTTTTCTATTTCATAGAAGTAAGTATGTCATAGTGGTTTGGAACAAAAGAGAAAATAACAAGTCACACTGACACATTTATTTATTTGGTTAAAAGTAATAATGTTTTATTCACATTAACAATAGTACATTTGGTTTGTATTTCAATATGTGCTGTGGTGTACTGCAGTGGATGTGTTACAAATATTTTAGAATTTCTCTCAGGGTTAGTTCTTTACATCAGTAAATCATTCAGGCAATTCATTATTCAGAAATAATTTAGGATAAACAAGAGCAGCCAAAAGAGAAGAAAAAGAGAAACATAAAATGAAAAAGAAAACGACAAACTGAGCACTATGCACTATGTTTCAGTGGCTGAAAGTTACATGAAACATAAAGACACATGAACATCACACACAGGAGCTTTGTGTGTTCACTTACAGGCTAGTTTAGAACTCTAACTCACATTCCAGTCACTACGCTACTCCTCTCTGCCATTTGCACCCTTACTTTACATCGCCTTTGGGTTTCCTTGTTGACTGTTGCCTCAACTTCTCTCCAGTAACACTGGTTTGTATTTACCCCTGGATGTTAAGGATCTGTGCAGACAGGCCGTGGTGCCAGTTTTTCAGTTTGGCAAATCGTGGGCCTTTTACCTCTGATTCAAACTTCTCCCTGTAAAATATAAAGAAATAAATTAATCAATTATTTAACGTAATCAGCAGACCTTTTGTGCTTAAGCCTGGTTTTGAATGTAATATATACTTTAAAATATATTACATTTAGTATACTTGAATGTAATATATTTTTAATTAAATAAAAGGCCTTTTAAGGGCATTTTCATGACTGTGTTTAACACACTTAAGTACACTCTTAAGTGCACTTTGTAATAAAATTAAATTAGTTTTACATCAAAAGTGTTATACTTTTGTTGTGCTTTAAAGAATGTGGTGACTAAAATACTAAAGCACATGTAAAGTACTTATAATTACCATTTTAACTTTAATATTACATTTAAAGCTAATATATTTTACATTTTTATTTTAAATACATAACATGCAAGTTTCAGCAGACAATAAATTAGTGAATATTTTGCTATAAATGCTTTTCAGTACATTCACTTTAACCCTTTACTACACGTAAAGATCTTCTCTTAAATCTAATGGCATTTTAAATATCATGTATTTAAGTGTACAAAAACATTATATTCTGGGGATTTTTTCTTTTAAAGTATAGAATTTTCTCATTAGTTCTCTTTTTAAAAGTACTTTTTCACAGGGGTGAAGACAATAAAAACTCAGACAATGTGGATTACCTTGATTTTCTAAGAGCCTCCTCATCTGGATCTTGCACTGTGATGAATAAAAATAAATGCCAGTCAGTTGTTACAGGCCTTGTCTCAAGAAATAAAGTATAAACCAATTTATCACTTAATCATTGTCAGTCTTTTCAATTCAAACCCAATTCCATTTCAAGGTGAAGAAAGACTGTACTCACAATACTCCGTTCCTGTGATATGAGCAAGGATGCGGAAGGACTTGGACTGCAGGTTGGCGGCACGACGTGCCCAATCTGACATCTCCATCTCCTTATTGTCAGGTTTGATCACAGCCTGGTAGACTGGAGAAGCACTGTCCACAAGAGGGTCTTTAATGGGAAGTGAGCTACTTCCCAAAAGAGAGAAAGGGAAAAAAATTATCAGTTGTTCATCTGAATTATCTGAATTTGGAAACATCAAGTTAAATTGACAAAAATCATAATAAAAGGACAATATTTGTGGAAGTTATTTCTGAATTAATTCGCATATTTGTGAAGATGTGATTAATTTTTATACAGTTCCATTGTAGTGAGAGATCTGTGATAAAAAGAATGAATTAGGATTTGATAAAACTGAATTCCTATATTAGAAGAATGTACAGTAAAATGTTAGAGGTTATATAATTCTCCCCTGGCAGATATACTCAGAACATTCATATTTTTCTTTATAAAACTCAATTTACTTACATATTTCCAACAGTATAACATGGTAATTGAAAAATGACCAAAAAATCCACTTCAGTTTATGCAAACAGCCTTTAACAAAGAATATAACATGAGAGGTGAGTCAATGCGGCTGTGATGGATCTAAATAGACTTTGGCTACTTACGCCAAGGGAGATCCAGCGGCGTCATCACCACTGTCAGTCACATGATGTGAACCAGGATGGGAGGGAGCAAGTCAGAGCCATGTCACATGGGAGGATAGGAAATGCAGTGGGGGTGAGGCAAGGATGAGTGATGAGGAATGGGTGATTGGTTGTGGATGGAGTGACATAATTGCAATCAGAAGAGGGAGGAAAAGCACAGATGAGGTTGATACTACGCATGACCTTGTGGAAGCTTGAAATCAGCCCAGGCTAGATGACTGATAATGAGATCTTACTGTTATAAACACTGCAAGCTAAATAGAATTGCATTGTAATCAAAAACATTAAAGGGCAAATAAAAAGAAGCAAAATAAACAAAAATACCTTTCTTTTCCTAACATCACATAACAAATTGCAAGAATACACTTTCTTATTTTTAATACAGTGCTCCAGCGGTGGATAATGTTTATAGGCTTATTTTATTGAGTTAGCATTTGGTCCATCACTCATAATTCATTTAAAATAAATAAATAAATAAATAAAAATAAAGCTTTAGCTGTTCACTTCCAGTGATTGTATTTAGGTTAAAAATTTGTGAAGATCATAAACAAGAATAATAACGTCTGCTGGTTGCTGCAATAATCCAATCGGCAATGGGAAAATCCTGTTGTATGTTTGTATTGGAACTAGGGTGAAGCTAACTTATGGGTTGGCCAAAAAAAATACGTCATCCCTGTGCATTTAAATGAATAGTTTGTTAAAAAAGTAATTCTCTCATCTTCTGTTATTCTCTCATAACATTAGGGCGATAAACTGTGGCAACCAAATCGTTAAGTTAATGAGGTACAAGAATTAGATTAATCTAATTCATAAATACATTTTTCAGGGCTGTATTTCTCAAAAGCATAGTCTAAGCAGAATATAGAAACCACCAGTGATCAATACAAGCTCACAATGCCTTTGGGAAATGCATCCCAGGCCACTTTTTTGTACTGGATCAATTGATTCACTACAGTGATGAAACTCAAAAGAACTATTTGTTACCGAACTGAACATTGCTATTCATGCAAAACTAGCATGACTTTATCAGAAGTAGTGTGTGAGTTAACTGAACCACTTTTAATTATAGGCTGCAACTTTTTCCTGATTTCCAAGTTCTCTTCATTTTTATTGTGTTGAAAAGAGGCTTATGGAGGCGTATGGAGGCTGATAATTCTTAGTTTTTCCTTTAGAATTGTGAGATATGAACTCAGATTTGAGACAAAAAAGTCTGAATTGCAAAATGCACATTTAGAACTGTAAAAAAAAGTCAGAATTCTGAGCAAACAGATTCCCATTTTGAATCTGCATTAAATATTGAAATATAATATTGTTTCTAATGCAGTGACATTAATGTAGCAAGGTTTAAACGTCCATTTTTGGGCCACTGCATCACTTACCTCAGCTCTCACTTAAGCATTAGTGTAGTAAAAAGTAAAGTGCTGGACAGGAATGGAAGACCTACCTCATCTCGTTTCCTCGGGCTTGGGCCTGACCAGCAATGGCATCCATAATGGCATCCTGAGAATACATACTAATAGGAGTGTTGTACTGGGCATGGATGATAGTAGCCTTCCCACCAGGACCCTTGACCTCGATTGGCTTGTGAGTGGACAAAGCTGAGTCCTTCAGTGCAATGGGGTTGAAGCTGGGAACATACTCTTGGCTGTCAGGGTTCAGTTGTGGGAGTATCAGGGAAGCGATAGTGTAGATGCGGGTGGGTGATGGTGAGGAGCCAGGAATATCAGTGAAAACAGAGAAATAGATATGATTTGATAGTGAGAATGGTTTGATTTAGACTTGACTTACCTAATGCATCTGTATCATTAAACAGCAATGAGTTTTGCATTGCTAGTTTGGATGTTTCTGAAGTTAAATAGTTTGCACAAGACATTAGTTTTACGTTTTTATAAAATGCCATGTCTGAAAACACAGTATACATGTATAACAGATGCATCTGGTCTTCGTAATTGTAAAAACTGCATAAGGCATGCAATAGTTCCCTTTATGATACTCAAAAAACAAAACAAAACAAAACAAAACATGCAAAAACGCATTAAATAATAAAACTAACCAAAATCCAACAACAGATGTATCTAGTTTAAACACTTCACTCAAAAGCATTTAACATTTCATCATGTCCGAAATGCCAAATTGTTCAAAATACATTTTGAACATTCAGGAATTGAAAATGTAAGCATGCAAACCACAACCACAGTACTGCATGTGGCCATGCTTCAGAGCACACAGATTCACACGCAACTCTGGAGATTTTATATTCAAAACTGTTACTGACTTGGCAGCTGTGTTGGCAATGACCTAAGACATAGAGGAATATAGACAGAAAAAAATAGATAAACAAAAAGAAAAAAGGCAGCGTTAGCCTTGATTTGGCAGTGTGCTGAATGATAATGAATCCATGTCCATGTAAATTAGCAGTAAAAAACAGAATACAAATGCTTCACTTTGTCTGGAGAACTTGAACCTAAAATATAAATATATTTTAACAGTTAAAGGACAGTTCACCATGTTATTTTCACTTTCATTTCACTTAACCTGTAGGACTTTAGGACTTTAGTGTAACACAAAAGAAGATACAGTAAAACAGCAGGTTTTCTTCTTTTGTGTTCATTAAACAAAAGAAAGTAGTACATATTTGAAATGACTTATAAGTGAGTTAATGATTCAACGTTTTAAATATATGCAGGAATTCTTGCAATCTGTTGTGCCATGATGGATATTACTGGTTACATTTCTCATAAGAATGAGTTTGTTCCTAGAACAAACATTTGATTGACTAGAACAGGAGTGCAGCGGAACACACAGAGAACACTGGAACTAAATAACACTAAATAACCGATCCAGTGTGATCGTTAACTTGAACTAAAACTATCAAAAAAAAAAAATAACAAAAATAAAATAGATATAATAAGAGAAATAAATTTACAGTTATGACTTAAGAAACTTACAGTTCATGAAGAAAAAAAAAAAATATATATATATATATACACAAAATAAATAAATAAAAATTACAAAAGCACACAACAAATTAAACAAACCTAAAATAACAGAAAATATAAAAATTATAAAAAATAAAAGCTATAAATCAATATATTAATTAATACTATAATTATAATATGCATAATCCTAAAATAACATTTAACCAATCACAGCTCAAAGACCTACAGTATATTGCTAGTTGCATGACAACAAGGATCAAAGTTTAGAGAGTACATATCAGACTCGTACACCTAGATTAGCAAGATGAACAGTCAATGAATGCACGTGCCCTGCTCAGCTGTGCACGTGATGTTGCCTAGCGGGAATTCTGTTTCTGTGAGCTGCAAATAGAGGATGGAATACGTGACGGCATCATTGCGGTAAGACTTCATTTGGGATATACTGTTACAGGAGCTGTGACATTCTGAGCAGGTTAAAAAAGCCAACGAGCGCACATTTGCACCCATGTTCAATTACGGCTCAACTCGCTTGGGCCCTGTGGGAATATCCTCACATGTTTTTGGACAGAGAAGATACACGATTTAGTAAGAGCTCTTATGAAGTTAATAAATGATGGCAACACATTAAACGGTTACTCCAACCCACAATTTAAATTTTGCCATTGTGGTTACAAACACATAAAAGGTTTGTACATCTTCAGAACACAATTTAAGATATTTTGGATGAAAAAACGAGTGGCTTAATTGGCAGTCAATGGGACAGTCACAAGCCTCCCTGTTTTCATCCAAAATATTTAAAATTGTGTTCCGAGGACAAACAAAGTCTTTATGAGTTTGGAATGAAATGTGGATAACAGTGATTAATGACAAAATTTTCATTTTGGAGCAGAGTAACCCTTTAAAAAGTTGAAAGCACCATCGTTAACATGCTGGCATTACTTATAAGCCAACTTATAAAAGCTTGGCAATCCTCATCTTATCGCAGCAGATGTAGTTCTAACACGACTAAAATAACCGTAGTATGTTGTCATTTGGAAGCAGCTTACATTCATAGATACAGATACGACTAGGCCAGGGCCTGCTCGTGTTGCAGGACGGGGGTCAGGTGAGCATTACGGACCACTGGTCCCAGTTCTGCCAAGCACATTTCCAGCTAATCCGTTGCATGTGAGAGCGGAATGTGCAGAGGTAATGACGGAATGTTCTGAGTACTATTTGCCACAGTTTTGTTAAAGGTACTGAAGGGGATACAGGTGAGGCTAGCCAATGCCTCCGTGACCTGTTAGTGAACTAGCTTGTTAAAGCAGATTTGGTGGATGTGCTCATTAAGATTTGTGGGTTAGGCATCATATTACCTACCCCAGCAGTGGCAGGCCATTTAGACTGTCTTGTTGCATGACCATTTCCTTTAAAGTTTCTGCTGAATACAGGCCTATGGGAGAATTATACTGTCCCCTCTGGATTGGGGTGGTTTTTGGCCCTTGCCCGAATGGCAAATAAGTAGGGACAGGGCTTTTAGCAGGAGAATGAATTACAGGTTGGAGATTCTCCTGAGGCTTCTCCTCAGTGTTTGGAATTAGAGATTTTTTGGAAGGTTTTTTGGCCAGGAGGATGCCATATTTTTTGACAGGTTTTTCTTCATCTTCTCCTTCCTCTGTGTCTGTGGTTTCCTTAGTGTAAAATAAACCATTAGATCAGATCAACAAATGAACCATTAGCCAAAATGGCAAGGCATTGAAGAAAGAGATGGTTAGGAAATGAGGCAAATGAGGCTTGAAGAAGCACTCAAGATCAGAATTGATCTGGCAACAACAATGCAACTGAGTACTGGACCAGCAGGAAACTTATGAGGATTTCAAATGAAGTGCTTATTGTTGCTTGACCAACAAATGCCTGTAGAGGGAGTTAAGTGTCAGCTTTACAGAGAATGTTTGTTTTCACAATTCTTCCTCTTTCTGACATGGGCTTGGAAACTCCCATGACTGATTAAGAGGATTGTAAAGAAATGGCTGGCCTGTTACCAAACATTATCATTTTCTGCAACATGTTTGTCCCTTCATTCAGTTATATTTTACAACACATTGATAAAATATCAAAAGAAGACATGAACCAGTCTGTTTGTACATAATTGGCATAGGGAACAGATGGACGGAACATGACTTTACCTTCTGGTGAGGGATAATTGGCATGGGCGAGTCCATTCTTGGAGTGGCTGTGGGTACAGGAGCTGGACGTCTCGACCTGGGACAAGTACAGAATTCAAAGCAAAGGTCAATCATGCAAAAACATTAGGCTTTTTTTGTCATGAGTTACATTTCCCTTTTTTAATTATTGGCTTTAAACATCAATGTTTTATCGTCATTTTAATAATAGTGATTTAAACACACTTTAAACACAAATTATGGCACTTTTTTTTTTTTTTTTTTGAGGAGTGTAAGTGCACTAAGTGCATATTTGACTGTAGCAGAATAAATATGGATAGAAAACAAAATAGAAAATAGTCTATATATATATATATATATAATTAGATAAATTATATTTGTAATAATTGAAATAATAATTGAATTGGAACAATAATTTAAAAACCTGAATTGTACTAAATTGTAAAATTGAACTGATGTTCCATGTTCAATATGATTTGAGAATTATATAATTATTCTGATCTAATAGAAGAAAGAACATCTGACCATCTCTACAAACGAGTTCACATGTCCATTGACAAAAATGAGCTAAATTCAATTTGCCGATTTTAAATATTATTCTAAAACAAGTCTTCAATTTATTTATTAATTTTTTTATTTTTTATTAAAAAAAGAGGAAAATAAATATATATACATACATTATAGTTTTAAAGGTAAGCAGCAAGGATACATTAAATTGATCAAAAGTCATAGCAAAGATATTTACATTGTCTATTAACATTTCTATTTCAAATAAATACTGTTCTTTTGAACTTTCTAAGAAAATCATGGTTACCACAAAAAATATTAAGCAGCACAATTGTTTTCAGCATTGATAATAATAACAAATGTTTCTTGAGCACCAAATCAGCATATTAGAATGGTTTCTGAAGGATCATGTGACTTTAAATGTGATTTTAAAATACATTAAAACAGAAAACTGTTATTTTAGAGTTAAATAGAATTTCAGAATATAACTGTCTTTATTGTAGACAGATAAATATATTTAAAAATATAAAAAATATTCCCACCACAAACATTGTTTGAATGTTGTGGCTCATACATCTCTCAAAGACACAGTTCTCATTAAATCAGAGACACAAAGGCTATAATGAATCTCCAAAAACTCATCATTTGACCTTTTCCCTGTGAACAAGAACTGAAATTGTCACGTTTCAATTTTCTAGAGTGGCCGATAAAATCTTAAACAACAAGAAGCAGCACTCATTGAGTGAGTATCTCGTAAAATGCCAGCAGCGTTGCTGTATAAGCATTAACACTGAGGGGGTTTTTCACAAGCCAAAAGTCAAAAAGTGAAGTCCAGAGAAAGCAGACAGCTGAATAACTAAACGTGCACCCTGTCACTCCTCCTTAGATGCTTTTGATTGGAGAGGAGCATGGAAAGATGGTGCAAAATTACATCAGTCTGTCAACGATACATCTATATGTATCGTTATTTGCTATATTTACCAAATTAAATAAAATGCAGGCAATATCTACCATACAATATACAATAATACTAATATCCACATGTATATAAGAATGTCTTCCACCTTCTCCCAAAGAATAAAGGTGGCTGCTATCAATAAATAAGGAGAATCAACTAAGCTTCTGAAAATCACTCAAGACTGAAAGATGGAGACAGAGGAGTAGCTTATAAAAGTAGAGCCAGCATTAAGAAATGTCACAGGGTAGCTGAAATATCTTTGTGAGTAACATTTTCTCCTTTTGCTGTAGCGCAGACGCCCACATGAAAGAACTTAATCTCCTTTCGGATAGAGGCTTTAGGGTGTCCGTACTAAGTTAATAAACTATATTAAAGAGACTTGTGAATGTAATTTCTCCTACCCCCTTAACATCAATGCCTTTCATTATGCATGCTGGCAACCTGAAGGACTACATGATACCCAGGTGATTTATCACAGACACGTTTTTGAATTGTATGCTAGCCATCACTCGTAGTCTGTGTCAGCTCAACTGTGACTGCTTGAATCACTCATGGAGCTGTTTATTTGCAAACAACTTTGTTCACTTTACAGAGTTGTCTGCTGCCAAAGTAAATGAAATGCATTGCTGATGCCCTCGAAGAAAACCTATTCATCAACGAACATAATGGGAAATCGTCGGAAGAAATAAACTACCTGGTCTCATGGCATAAATGTACCTTGGTGCACTTCTACACGCAAAATATGTACCAACAAGTACAAATCATTGCAGTTTCCAAAATAAATGAACACTAGAGGCAGTGAAACTCAGACACCTTTTATTCCTTTTCACACAAATTTACACAGAGTTTCGATTAATAAAGCGTAATTTTCACACAATAAATGGAAAGATATCATGTTATGACTTATATTAATATGCTGGGATATTTGAAAACTGATGGTTTTGAATGTTAGCATCACACATATCCAGCTTCACATCTATGGGTTTTCATAGACAGTAGGTTTGTTTGGTAGCTCACGGAGTACAGAGATGTACTTAAGAGGCGAGTAACTCCTGTTCGAATCCTTTGTAACAACGGTTTGACAAAACAGTTAAAATCTGTATAAAAGAAAGTTAAAATGGCATGGTTGCATCAACAAATGCCTTTTAATACCACTTTTGGATTTGCTAACACTGTCGGTAAGGTTTAAGGTTGGATTTGGTGTAGGGCATTTTTCCAACATGATAGAGATAGTCCCTGGATATTTCAGTTATGAACCACTGCAATACATACCTATGTCAACGTAATAAAATGTGCCAGGGTTCACATATTGGACCTGTGTTTTAGTGTCATTCAGTGGACATTTATCTTTGAAACTGCGGCAAAATGTGTAATAAGGTACGAAAAAACGGTGTTGCACAAAAAGTGCACAGAGGTACAAACCAGGTTGGAAATATAGGTAACAAGTTATTAAAAACATAAAAGTTTACCTTTGCATGGTGAGATTGAGTTTGGTGGTGGCTGCCTTTATCTTGTTTTGAGCATCCAGATGGGTCATGCCCTCAGTGCTGACCCCATCGATTGCTGTAATTATGTCACCCTGATTAAGGTTTCCACTTGCTGCCTTGCTGCCTGGTGTGATCTATGAAAAGACAGCAGACATTCGTTAAATAATTACAAATGACAGCACAGACTAAATTTTATACACACAAAGAATCCAATGGAAAACCATAATGGCCATAGAAACCGCTTCTGTATTGTTTGTTTGTTTATTGATAATTCCTATCAAATTCATTTTCACACACTATGCTTGCAACAGCACACATATCAGCCATATTTAATTAATAACATGTCACTGTCGAATTTAGCAGCTGATTCCATGCAGCCATACACAAACAATGTTTCCTCTTTACAAAAAAAAAATGCATAAACTAAGGTTATTACATTTGGTATCTTGAAAATATGTGAAAATCTTTAAACAATGAGAAGAAGTGCTCATTGAGTGACCTTCCACATTGCAGCATTGCTGTATAGGCACAATGAGGCAGAAACCCTTGAGGGCTTTTCACAAATCCATATAGGCATAAACCATGGGATGCATAAATGACTTTCTCTTCTTTAGTGAGATCTCTTAAACATGGCCACAGAGAATCAATCTGCAGCTTAGTTGTTTGTATATGCAGACATACATCTGAATACATGTCTTCAATTATTCAATGAGAAGGACAGTATAGGACATAGGCCATAGAAGTGAAATGTGATAAACGAATCAAATCAAATACCAAATTTCTTTATATTAAGTGACCTTAAATGTATTTACATGAAAAATAAGTACAATTTACCTTTTATGTTTATATTGTATTGTAAAACACTTTTGCTGCTATTGAGCTGGGATAAGGGTAAGGTTAGGGACAGGTTTGGTGGTATAGGCAGGTTTAAGAGATGTAATTTTTCAACAGTATAATTCTAAAATTAATTACAGATGTAATAACTTGCAGGTATTTTTATAATATAAGTGTATATTTCAATGTAAAAACATGTACCTGTATGTACACAATCAATGTATTGTACAAAATGATCAATTTAAATGTAATTACATTGTAGTTAAGGCCATTTAATATGAAATGGGACCAAGAAAAAATCTGTATTTGTGAATGATTTGGTTGAGTGTATGATTCAACGACTTACTCATAATGTTTTTGTAAAATAAAAAAGAAATGATAAAAAATGTATAAAATAAAAATGTTTAAAAATACATAAACTTTTTCATAAAAATGTTTCACTAAACGTGTTTTCTGTGGTTAAAAATCTACTCTGGATTTTTTGTTCCTGAACGAATTAGCATTTTGAGTGAATCAGATGCATAAATGATTCAGTGAATCACTCATAATTTGTGGTCAACGTAAGCTGCAGAAAGAATCAGTAAAGAAAACAAAAAACAGAAAAACATTTAAAAAGTATAGTGCAGTGTACAAAACATGGACTCATATGAAAAAGTTCAGAAACCAAAGGAATGGAGATTGAAATCCCATCTTTGCAACAAGTCAGTGGCTATACTTTCAGGCAGCTCATTAAAATGTTAAAAATAAAGGTTGTTGTAGACGCCCCCTGCCTCTCAATTTGACCCAGTATTCTGGGGCCCTGCCACCAACCCTTCTGTCCCACCTGCTGCCATTACTCAATATGCACAGATATACGTGCTCCTCAAAGAGCTCTTCTACTTGTAATGTTTTCCTAGTAAATTCCCAACTGCAAAACATGTTATAACATCTGAAGGTGCACCAAGAGAACCCAAACATATGATTTACCTGAACAAAAACTGGAAGCCATATTCAGCAATGGTTCAAGAATTAGAAGTAAGAAGAAGTAATTTTGCTGTAAATCAGCAAGGAAATGAGAAATGTTACTCTAGAATTTTTCTAAAACAAAAAAGAAAAGATTCTTATTCACTTGGGTTTAGATAGAGGCACCATTTTTACACTTGTATAGTGAAACACTGTTTGCATTTCCCTGACTTTACTGTTGAGACATGCTTCTTCTTGGCTATTTTGTCATTAAAGCCCACTGCACGCATCACTGGGCAGGATCCTATGAGCTAGATTAGAAACATCATCATCACCCTCCCCCTGTTCACATTTCACTTAAGCCAACAGACTGCTGCTTGACCGATGCTTCAATCATGATGCTGCATGCTGAATGACAGCGAGAGGCTTATTACAAAAACACACAAACAGAGGAGGCTGATTTGAGAGAGAATTAGTATTTTTGAGATTATTTGGAATTCAAAATTTCATCACTGGTTTTAAGCTGACATTATTTGGATATTGATACTCAGACATACCACTTTCTCTTTCTATTTTATTTTTATTTATTTATTTATTCTATGTGTCCAAATATGTTTTTGAACAGAGTTTTACATTACAACACTACAAAATATAAATTTAGGAAATTTGGGGTACTGAAACAATTTTTATTACACACACACACACACATAACATACACAACAACAATTTTTTTAATCCTTAATCATTAAGCAATCTTTTTTTATATATTTTTTTATATCCTTAATAGATTTGATATATATATATATATATATATATATATATATATATATATTTTTTTTTTTTTTTTTTTTTTTTTTAAAAAAAAAA
>JAUMHE010055776.1:0-20197 GCA_032359235.1 Enteromius mattozi
CTTCAGTTAAGGGGAAAAAGGAGTTTTCCCATAGCGTCTTATCAGACGCAGTACGAGTGAAATGTCGAAAGGGAACATCTGTGACACATGAAAAAATCCTTCATATCAACACAGTACTTTGGACCCCATTTTACAGACTTTCTTAGAGTCTATTATTCTTAAGAGTCTATTAAACGTATTATGTTTTTTTTATTTGTTCTTCATTCTTTATCTTTGCAGTAAAACCGAATGGAATCATGAAGTGTGTTTTTCTTTTGACCTTGACGCAAATCAGTGGAAACATTTTGTCATTTCTATTTGTTTTTAAACCAAACTCACCACAAACTTGTAATTTCTCTATATCCTACTTGAATAAGAAAAAAATGTGATTCAAAAGTAGCTGATGAACACAGATCACAGATTTTCACAAATGAATCACAGGATATAGTCACAAAAACATCATCCCTTATCAAGTGTACTGCTCAATGAAAACTAGCTTACGCTGCACGCTGAATAAATATATTATCTGACAAGTGAAGTTCCTCTACTCTTTCTCTGCTGGTGGGACTGTTAAGGATCTTTGACTTACCTCCAAAGTGCCGTAAAGATCATAATCTTTAGTTATTAACCACAAGAATGGGTACGCAGAGACATGTACATGTAATCAGATCCTCAATCTCTGATAAGACATTAATTATTGCCATGCACACAGTCTCAGTCACTGCCCTTTTTTTTCACATTCAGCTGACAGGACACTTTCCCCATCTTCAAGACGCTCCGTGAGTCACTGGCCTGGTGGGATGATGCCAAAGTTCACTACATATGCTCACTGCATCCACTCAGATAGTCCTTATCTCCCACAGCTCCCTGCTGTCGCCACCATCAGAGATTCCCCCACAGATACCCACTACAGGGAGCCTACGAGATCATGAAGCTGAAGCTGCCCAATCCAGGCCTGGAGGACAGGATCCTGAGCCACGATGAGCTGGAACGGCTGGAGGTGGAGGAGGCTGGAGACAGACCCAAGTGGGACAACAAAGCCCAGTACATGCTGACCTGCGTGGGATTCTGTGTGGGTTTGGGTAACGTCTGGCGCTTCCCCTACCTGTGTCAGAGCCATGGAGGAGGTGAGTGCTTGTCAGGGTTTGTGGACAATTAACCAAACTGTGGCTCAAACCATTAAGAGGCGTTCATTCCTGTCAGATCTACACTCTAAAAACATCTGTGAAATTGGGCACAATATAGATTCATTAACAGGTGTTATACTGCATTGTGTTGTGTTTCATAATTACGATATTAACATTTAATTAAATGTTTGTAATGGATAATGTCCAGCCAGCACCTTTTCTGTCATTTTACTGATTTATTTCTGACAGTGTATATAAAATTTACTGCAACAATTGACATTTTATTTACAACCTTTAAATGTTTTTTTAATACAAAAAAAATTATTAAATGTGACCCTGGACCACAAAACCAGTCTAAAGTAGCACGAGTATATTTATAGTAATAGCTGAGTCAAATTTATAATTTTTTCTTTTATGCCAAAAATCATTAGGAAATTAAGTAAAGATCATGTTCCATAAAGATATTATTAAAATTTTCTACTGCAAATTTATCAAAACATAATTTTATGGGAACAACTTTAAAGGTGATTTTCTCAATATTTTTATTTTTATTTTATTTTGTGCAGCAAGGTAATGAATTGCCAATTTTAATTATTTTAATTTGGTGAATTCATCTTGGCCTGTGATCAACAACTGTTTGCATTTTCTACTTTTCAAATGTTTTCATGCAAATTGTATTATTCCAACCTTGTCTCAGATACATAAGTTAAATCTTGAACTTTAAGAAAATCCATTGTAAAAATATCAAAAAATATATTTTTGAACAAAGAATGAAACCAGTTCCAAATTTGTTGGGTGATTTTTAATTATATATCAGCTTTTACACAAATGATGCCCCTCAATGTTGCCGTTCACCACAACCAACAATTTTTTAAATATTTTTTTCTGTGTACCAAGAGATGGAATATGAGACTTTAAATGTTAATTACTTAATTGTTACCTAATTGTTAAACAGGAAGAAACAGAAAGGAAACAGTTCATATTTAAAAAATAAAATATTTTAAATGCATATTAATTTGTTTAGGAAAACCATAAAAGTTGCCTTAGCAAAGCATATTTCAAAATATGTGTTTTACAGAACATTATTAAACACAATTTTATATTTAAATAAGAAAACAATTAATTAAAAAAACACACAACACTTCTGTAATCAATTATGTAATCAACTATACTAATGAGAATAAGAAGAGTTTAAGACATTATTCGCTAATTTATATTCAATAATTAATTACATTTAAAATATATGAATTACTTCAATATTGCAATTATTCTAAACAGCAACTAAATTACACCTTGTAAAAGTTACAGCTTTTAAAATACTAAAATACTCTTGCATTAATCTATCATGGTTTTACAGCAGTAAGAATAACTATAGTGACTATGTAGCTATGTTCTGAAATATGGTTATAAACTTTGATTACTCTGGTATAAATTTTCTTTTATGAGTCTCATCTTAATTTTCACAGGCTTCCGGCGAGTGCAATAAATGCAACTTTTTTACCACAGACCTCAGCTCAAGGTTAACTAGACAGTGTGCTAAGATCACTTGAAGTGAGAACTCCTCAAGGGTCACGGTGTCCCAGACAACCATTAACCCAACTGCTGCCAAAATGGCTGACAACAGCATCTATTCCACAAATGATTTTCCTCATTTTAAGTAGCTAATGGAACTTCACAACTGTAAATTAATTTAATTTGAGAGGAATTGTATATTGTTAATATAGCCTGCTATTTTATACAATCTTTACTGAAAATTCTGTCATCATTTACTCAAACTCAAGTTGTTCCAAACCTGTATGAATTTCTTTCTTTTGGTCAGCATAAAAGAAGACATTTTGAAGAATATGCAGTTTATGTCCCCATTGACTTCAGTAGTATGAAAAATGTATTTGTAGTTGTATTTATAGATTATATTTGAGATTATAACACATCAATGACATATTAGATGCTAATGAAAATAATATTTCTTTTCTTTCAGGTGCCTTCATGATTCCCTTCCTAATCCTGCTGGTTTTTGAGGGAATCCCTCTTCTCCATCTGGAGTTTGCCATCGGTCAGCGGCTAAGGAAAGGAAGCGTTGGGGTCTGGAGAACTATTAACCCCTACATGCTTGGAGTTGGTTAGCAAAATATTAAGTATTATATTAAGTATAGAACAAATAATAGAAATTGCAATTAGAAATGCAAATAGATTGGATTAGTATTTAATTTAATAAATATTTCTATTTATTTCTATTCAAGACATTTATCATTTTTATTTAAATAAATAAAAATGCAAATAAATAAATAAAATAATATAAATAAAGTGTATAAAGTAGTGTGTATATTCAATATTCCTGTTCCGTTTCAGGTATTGCATCTATGTGTGTGTCCTTTCTGGTCAGTCTGTATTATAACACCATCATAGCCTGGGTCATGTGGTACTTCTTCAACTCCTTCCAGGAGCCTCTGCCTTGGAGCCAGTGTCCCATCAACGCCAACAGGACAGGTACTGTATATGTGCACCCACACCGTGAGGAGGAACTATATTCTGAATGTGTTTTTTAAAAATACTATCATGGACATTTTGTTGATTGCTGTCAGGACTGGTTTCGGAGTGTGAGAGGAGCTCACCTGTGGATTATTTCTGGTATCGTGAGACTCTGAACACCTCAGCATCTATAGATGAGACAGGAGGTCTGCAGTGGTGGATGATCCTCTGTCTGATCTCGGCCTGGGGAGTGCTGTACGTCTGCTGCATCCGCGGAATAGAGACCACTGGAAAGGTAGAGTTGCTCTAATAACAGCACTGATGGAAAACAAGAATATTTCAGAATCTCTGAAGCTGATTTACAATATATTTATGAATGATGTTATAATCATAGCTTTTGTTAATTTGCTAAACCAGTTTTCCAAATGTGAGGGAACTGCAGGGGGTTCATGAAATGTAAAATTAAAATACAGCCACTCTCAGATATATATATATATATATATATATATATATATATATTCAAGACATTTCTCATTTTTATTTAAATAAATAAAAATGCAAATAAATAAATAAAATAATAGAAATAAAGTTTATAAAGTAGTGTGTAAATTCGTTCATTCATTCATAACAACTAATTTTAGGTCATACATATATAAAAGAAAAATATATGGGAATATGCTGTAAAATAAATTGCAATATAACGCAATATATAAATAATACATTTCCAGATATTCAAAACTATTGCTTGTTTTTCAGATATATAAATATAAATATGGATTTTATTATTGAATACAAAGTTACATACATTACAATTTGTAAGGAAATGTATTATCACATATTTTTCAATACATGAATAGGTTATATTTATATATAAATATATATACAGAATGATACATAAGAAGTTTCTCATAAATGAGCAATTTCCTAAGTATTACTTCTGTATACAATAGATAATTTAGTATACTGCACGGGTATATATGTATACACCAGCAATTTCTAGTGTATTA
Organism: Enteromius mattozi; assembly: GCA_032359235.1. NCBI lineage: Eukaryota > Metazoa > Chordata > Actinopteri > Cypriniformes > Cyprinidae > Enteromius > Enteromius mattozi. The sequence goes on from JAUMHE010055776.1 coordinate 4,583, forward strand.
TTCAATATATTTTCAATATACAATAAATAATGATATATTGATGTAAGGAAGTAGATTTTCTTTGTGTGAGGGTCAAGTATTTTTATTATTATTTGTTATTCAACCATATAATTGTAATTTACAATAGCAATATATCTTTATTTGTATAATTCAGGTCAGGTCAGGTTTTATAATTAGAGTAATAGCTACAACAACAACAATAATTATATCCCTATTTTTGTACATTTCTATAAATTAAGAATTTATATGCAAAAACGTTTTAAAAAATCATGGTTTTTATTATGTTATCATGTTTTGAACGTTTTTTATTGTAATTTTCAGTTACGTTTTACCTAATCAAAATAACCCAACTGCATTTTGACTGAGATGAACTGGAATGCACAACGAAAAAAACCATGATTTTTGAAAATGGTTAAAAACGTGTTTTTGTTTTTTGCTTTTGTTTTTTTGCAAATGAACTCTTCAAATGCACATATAGTAATTTCTATAAAATATTTTCTATAAATAATTTTAAAATGACAAAACTACAAAAAAATAAAAGTTAAAATATGTTTTAATCATTTAACATGTGAATGTTACATTAAATTATTGAAATGTTCACTTTAATCTGAAGGGGTATTTAAAGTAATTTTTAGTATTTTACATCTAAAGGGTTCAACAAAAATGTTGGGAAGCAATTTGCTATAATCATTAATACTCAAGTCAGCCTTACCAGTAAAACAGCGCTCAATACAGTTGTCAAAGGACAAGTGTTTTTATATCATGAGAATGCTATAAATGAATGTTGAAATAAAGAATAAAGATCACAGTGATGTACAGTAAGGACACATGCTTGTAAAAATTTCCAGCACGATTTTACAGCTTTACAGCTCTTGTGAACAATTAAACGGACAGTTTTGTTTTAACTGTTGCAATAAAAGGATTATAATTTCTAGAATGTCAAAGTGTTTATCGCTAAATCAAAAGCCACAAAACATAAAGTTTGACCCCGCTGTACCATACCTAAAGTATCTGTCATCAGATATGATATTCGCACTCACAAAAAGGTTGATTTCCTCTCCTCTTTTCTCTTTAAAGGCTGTTTATGTGACGTCTACGTTGCCGTATGTAGTTCTTACGATCTTCCTGATCAGAGGACTGACTCTGAAAGGATCCATTGATGGCATTAAGTTCCTCTTCACTCCGGATGTGAGTGTCAAAATCCAACAAATTCAACTTTCATAAGTTCTAATTAGTGCTGCTGATTAATCTTAATATATGTGTGTGTGCTGTGTATATTTATTATGTATATGTATATATAAAGCTGCAGTCCGTAACTTTTGTAACTTTTCAGGCTATACATAATAAATAAACACACATACACTATGTATTATTTTTTTTTTTTTTGATTAATCGCACTAGTTCTAATTACAACCAGTACTCCTGTAAAATACAAAATTGTGTGTTTTGCAGATAAACGAGTTAGCAAACCCAACCACATGGTTAGATGCAGGTGCTCAAGTCTTTTATTCATTTTCTCTGGCTTTTGGAGGTCTCATCTCTTTCTCCAGCTACAACTCTGTGCAGTAAGTTTATGTTTGAAGTGGTTTTGAGGCTGCTTTCCCGCCATAAACATTCTTGTGAGTTGAAAATCCCACCTAATGTTTACTGCGGATACCTCAGTGATTAAAAGACCAATTATTCTTTCTCTTTACAACAGCAATAACTGTGAGCAAGATGCAGTAATCATCTCCGTCATTAATGCCTTTACCTCGATCTACGCTGCCACTGTCATCTACAGCATCATTGGTTTCAGAGCTACAGAGAGATTTGATGACTGTTTGAGTGGGTGAGTATTTTGTTGTGTCACAACAATATCATCTGACCTACTGTTTTGGGGGGGAAAAGTGATTCGTGACAACTCCACAGATAAGTATGAAGAAATTCACTTGAGTGATTCAGTTGTTGATACCTTTTTTTTATCAGAAGACTGTTACCACATTTAATGCAAAAGTTATAAACAACACTTTTACAATATTTGTTATTCTTTATTAATGTTCTTAATTTACCATAGTGTTATAGCACATTTAAACTCCACTCTGACCCACTTATCTTTGTCCTGCAGGAACATCTTGACTCTTCTGAACACATTTGATTTGCCAGAAGGAAACATCACTCAGATCAACTATCAAGAGGTTTTCCAAAGCCTTAACAGTACAAACCCTGATATCATCAGCAGCCTCAATCTGAAGACCTGTGATCTGAACAACTTCCTCAGTGAGGTACAGTATACGAGTGGGTGATACCACATTTTTATTCCAACACCAAGTTCTTCCGAGACCATACTCGTCTAAATATTTATGTCTCTAATGCATGAAATTATTTTGTTCTTTCTGGGGATGAAATGCGTAATTATAGCCATTTACCTTTACCATTTTAAAATTCAACATTAACATTACACATAAACTACAATTTATATATATTAGTTTATTATTATTATTGTACAAACAACTTCTAATGTAAAGTTACATTAGTACCATGGAAATGCATTTTAAAAATGTTGATTTATTTAAGTCACGTCTAATAAATGTCTAATTTATTTATATATATATATATTTTTTTTTTTTTTTTTTTTTCGGAAACCGTGACTACAAAAACTACAAAAGAGCAGTATATTTTTTTTATTATTTTTTTATTGTATTTATTTATTTTCCCCCACGAGTGTAATTTCCCTGTTAATAAAAACAACATATGCTGGTTAGTTATGTTTTGAACCATGGTAGCTGGTTAACTGGTTTAAGCTGGTCCTGAGCAACTGGTAGTTTAAACCAGCTTCCATGCTTAATGCTTTAATCAATTGAATGTATCATTGTTGCAAAGTATTGCTTTATTTCTTTCTTAAAAAAAATGTTAATCCCGAATATTTTAATACAGCATTAAGGGACAGAAATAATCCGGTAATTTCACACTTTACAGGGTGTAGAAGGAACAGGTCTGGCCTTCATTGTGTTCACGGAGGCAATCACCAAGATGCCACTGTCTCCGCTCTGGTCCGTCCTGTTCTTCATCATGCTCTTTTGCCTCGGCCTGTCCTCCATGTTTGGCAACATTGAAGGTGTTCTGGTCCCCCTGCAGGACCTGAAGGTCTTTCCCAAAAGCTGGCCCAAAGAGGTCATTTCAGGTATATAAAGCAGACTTACTTTGTGACCAGCATAACAATATGAAGAATTCATTGTAGAATTTGCATACCTCCATCCAAGTGCTCATATTGTTTCAGAAGTTGTTTAAATGAGTCTCTTCATTGTTCACAACAGGGGTAACGTGTTTGGTGTGCTGCCTGGTTGGGCTGATATTCGTGCAGGGCTCAGGGAACTATTGGCTAGCCCTGTTTGACAGCTTTGCCGGATCGATTCCTCTCCTCATCATTGCTTTCTCTGAGATGATTGGAGTCGTGTATGTCTATGGGATAGACAGGTAAGTTGGAGCCTAAGTGTAGCAGTTAAAGAGTATTTAAAGGAACAGTATATCCAAAATGAAAATCTACTGAAATTTACTCACTTCAGCCCATCCAAGATGTAGATGAATTAGTTTTTTTATCAAAACAAATTTGGAGACGTGCTCACCAACGGATCCTTTGCAGTGAATGGGTGCCGTCAGAATGAGAGTCGAAATATCTGATAAAAGGGCTTCACAAGACATTAATAGATGGACTGGAGTCAAGTGGATTACTTGTGGAATATTGTGCTGTTTTTAGAAGCTGATTAGTCTCTTATTCTATATTATATATTAACCATCTTCAAGAAATGGCTAAAAACACATCTCTTCTATCTTTACTAGACCTTCTAATACTAGCACTCTCTATTCTATTTCTATTCTTTCTATTCTTTACAATACCACTTGCACACATATAATACCACTTTACCACTTTTTACTCACTCTTTACAATGCTTGCTTTCTTTTTATTTAAAAAAAGAGTTGTTAACACTACCCTCTGTTCTTTTTCTATATGTACTTGTTTTCTTTTTATTTAAAAAGTGGTCCTCTAACACTAACATTGTCAATTCTTTTTTTGTAAAAAAAAGAGAGAGCGAGAGAGAGAATACAAATACTTAAATACAAATTTAAATATAAATGTTTTTCTGATGGCACCCATTTACTGCAGAGGGTCCATTAGTGAACATTAGTTTTCTAAATCTGTTCTGATGAAAACAATATATATATTGCCTACATATTGGGTGGGCTTAGTACATTTTCAGCAGATTTTTATTTTTGGGTCAGCACTTACAAAACAAGATGATTAGAATTGGTTATACATAGACTAATTACATCTTAGTACTGCCCTTAGTACAGTTTAACCACATATCAGCAATTCACGAATATTTTCACAGTGACTACAGACAATGCATTTATGACATTATTGTTTAGATAAAGCTCAGTGAAATCAGCCATAAATTATGTTATCTTCTGTTTATGAACAGGTTCAATGAAGACCTGATATTTATGATTGGACATAAGCCTAACATTTTCTGGCAAGCCACATGGAGATTTATCAGTCCCCTCATCATGTTAGCCATCTTCATCTTCTACTTCTCCACCACCGTCACCAAGGAAATCTTCTACATTGCTTGGGACCCTGAATCGGTGATTTACAAATTTAACATAAACTGATTCTTGTTGAAAAATAACAATAAAATAAAATTGTAATTTGTAAAGCATTCATTTGGAATTAATTATATGATCTTGTTCTCATACAGGAAAACTTTCCTACCCTAGAGAAAAAGCCATATCCATCATGGATCTATGTGATAATCTTTTTCCTGGCTGGGATCCCTAGTTTGTCTGTTCCCATCACTGCTGTTTTCAGAGCCATACGAGAATACTGCTGCAAGAGACACCCCAGTGCCCATGTTCAAGAAACTGATTCAGTATCGTATAAAGTTCATATACAGGATGAAGACCTCAAGTCACAAAAATCACAGAAATCTGACCAAAAGATCTACACATGAGATCCAATTCATAGTTCTGTATTTTTTATACATTGACAGGATAGAAAAATGCCTTTTTTAAGAACTGCTGGAATATTGCTATTGGATTTTTGCCATTGTCCCTTAAAAATATGTGTCCAAATATTTATCCAGAATGTAGTGGTTTCAGCTTTTATGTTTCATATTTCCATAACACAATCATGTTTACTAAAAGTGTATGGTTAAAGTAAGTTATTAATTAAGGCCTGCAGAAATAAAAATATTAAATTCCTCATTATACAGTATTAGTAATATATATATATATATATATATATCATTAAAAATGTATGCGAAATTTGAGTGATATAAAATAATAACAGAATTAAGTCCCATATTTGGTAGTTGCATATAGCTAAGACTTATATATATTTAATTTATAGATAAATGTATCCCCATGGAATATATGGCCATGTTTCCTCTAAGTGTAATAAATATTTATCCGTAATAATAATAATAAAAAAGTCTATTTGTCTAATTTCTTGATTTTCTCATAATCTGTTGCATTGATTATTATTCTTACTTTCTAGAATCAGCCATTAGGATAGTACGGTACATTTTCATTTTCACTGATATTAAATGAAATCCTGTACACATCAGGCTCTGAGACACCAAGCTAATACTGAAGTTGTATTAACAAAATCAGGCATATATCACATCTTGTGTATTCATAGTACTGAGGAACTGTTTTCATATCAATAGGTGATCTTTACCCAGTTGAAACACAAACACGGGACCATTTTTTAACAGATTTAAATTTATCACCAGCCAAACATAGATAAATAATAAAATAGTAATCTATTTACAAGAAAAAAATAAAAATGTGTTGTCAGATGCAGCATTTATATAATTTTTTTTTCTGAGCAACATAAAGTACATGTTTTTTTGGTGGTCACGATAAAAAATATGTAGCAGCCTTTTAATAATAAGATAAGTTCCTTTTTTGCAATTTGAGATTAATTATGTTCTTCTTTGATGTAATAATATGTGGTAGACTATACCATACACTCTCAGAAATAAAGATACAAAAGCTGTCACTGGGGCAGTACCTTTTCAAAAGCTACATGTTTGTACCTAAAGGATTCATTTTGGTACTTTAAAGTTACATATTAGTACTTAAAGTGTACGTATTTGAACCTAATAAGTAGAAAAGCGTACCTTTTGAAAAATGTACTTCCCCAGTGACAGCTTTTGTACCTTTAGTTCTGAGAGTGTACTTCAAAAAACAAAACAACAAAAATACAAGAAGAATTTGTAGATCAAAATGAATGGATATATAGCAGCATGACAAGTATAATTCATTTGATGAAATATGCCAGTTTTGGACTTTTAAATTGTATTGTTTTGTTATCTGAAGTGTGCATAGATAAACACCATTCATTATAAGTTAATCTAAAGGGTTCAAGGTGCTGCATGCAAATATCTTGTTTAGATATTGTTCAGATAATACCGTTAATGTCCATAATACGATCTTCAACGTCATTGTTTAAACAGCACTTTGTGAATGACGACCATAAAACTTGTTTTGACTGATTATTAATTCATTAAATATGTAATCATATCAGGCCATGGCAATAAAAAAGGACATATCTAAATGCAAACATCAATGTTGATTATGTGTTGAGTGAGTATGTCGAGTGTGTGAGATTTGAGTGACAGGGTTTTTTTTTGTGGAGTGGGGGGTGAGTGGTGATTGTCCGCCCTCGCTATCACGTGCTGTGGAATATGCTGGCTGCCTTTGTCAGCCTGTGACTCGTTCTGCTTTTCTGGCAGTTTCATACAATGGTGCCCTCATGCACTATGATGTTATCAAGCCCCTCACAGTACGACTGCTGGAAATCAGGCCTGCATGCGAGCATCCTTACCTGGGACACATGGATAGCACAACCTTGAGACACAGCAAGTGCTCATAGCAAGGAGGACTCAAAGGAGGAGTCAAATATCAGGTGATTTTTTATGTATTTATTTTTGTCCACCTGTCTTTTCTGGCTTTAGTATTTTAATATTATGTGTACAGTGAGGTCTGAAAGACTGAGGTCGCACTGGAAGTCTGGGAATCAAATTTTGATTTTAAAATAAAAACTACAAAAATGATGAAGAAATCTTTTATATTTGGTAACATTTTTATAGGGTCAATCAAAATTGTAATATTGATCACCTGACAGTTAGACATTCTTGGTTCTGTTGAAGCTCAAGATGCTTTCTGGTTCATTTTCAAATCATTGTCATCAGGTTTCACAAAAAATGCATGTTCAATTTTCAAATCAAATTCTCACTCAAATTGTGATTATATATTGTAAAGAGAAAAAAAATTCAAGTGTAGTGTTGACAAATGATTAATTGCGATACGTTTTTGTTTACATAATAAATGTGTACTGTATATATTTATTATGTAGCCTATATATAAACACACACACATGCAGCATAATATTTACATGTATATACATTTATATTTCATATATAAGCATAAAATTTTCCCTTAAATATATACAGGCATGCGTTTACATATACATAATAATATACACAGTATAGCCTACACATGTTATGGATTAATTGTAAATAATTTGACAGCACTATTCAAGATGCATTTCGAATACTCATCTATTACAACTCACAGTATGACTCTTTTTTTGTAGTTTTAGGTCAGTAAGATGATTTATTTATTTTTATCAGCAAGATGCTGATCAGAAATGACAGTAAAGACATTTATAATGTTACAAAATTTATATTTCAAATAAAAGATGTACTTTTGAATTTCCTACTTTCGTTGTTCCTCAAAAACTTCTGAAAGAAAAAGTATCACAGCTTCCACAAAAATATTAGGCTTTCAAATTAAGTTTTCAACATGAATGATTAGAAATGTTTCTTGAGCAACAACGTAGCATATTAGCATGATTCTGAAGGATCTTGTGACACTGAAGACTGGAGTAATGATGCTGAAAATTCAGCTTTACCATCACAGGAATAAATTACATTTTTTATATTGTATTAAAATTGAAAACTGTTATATTAAATTGCATTAATATTTCTCATTATTACAGTTTTTACATTTTATCAAATTAATGCAGCCTTGGTGTCTTTCAAAAAACATTACAAATTTTACTGACCCCAAAATTTTGAATGGTAGTGTATAATAACTAAAAATGATTATGATGATATTACTTACTGCTTAATATATAACATATATGTACATAGTATTTGTTAGATGTGATAGAAAACTATGTGATAAACACATGCGATAAACTAAAAATTATTTACTACTGCCTAATTATTGCGTATATTTTATGATGTTTATGATCATTTTTTAATAATTACCATTTTGTAATAATTTTAATTATTATTGTTGTTTTTTTAAACATGTTTGTATAGCATTAAGTCTCATTGTAGTGCATGACATCCATGTCATTTTTTATGTATTTATTTTGAGCAATTTATGGATTTAAATCCCATTGACCTGATTCTAATACAGTGGTGCTGTTCACACAGGATGTCTCTCAGAACAGAGGGGGTTCAGAGTGGTGGTGTTGCTGTGGAGTTTGACGATAATAATGACAGAGATTCACCTGTGATCAAAGCCAGGAATATACCACGTATGTTTCTTTACTTTGCTTTGTGTACAGACAGCAGGTTCAACACTTCAAACTAGTCAAATACCTTTCCATTTAAAATATACACACTCGGTTTGCTTGACAGAATATGCACAGTTCACACAAATGTAAAACTGAGTCAGTAGTCTTTTTAAACCACTTGACTTTCTTTCGTGAAACAAAAGAGGAAGGTAGTGCTTTTATGTGACACCAAAAGAACGTACAAAAAGCTTGGATCTATTCAAGTCAAGTGCAATATTACAGTTATAATGTATTTAAGGTTATTGTTTTGGGCTACAGACAGATTAAAATGTAATTACTGTAAATCCAGCCAAGTTTTTATGTTATTTACAGTTTGTGAGGAAAGTATGTGAATGTCTGATTCACTTTAAAAATTTAATGGTGTTCATAAAGTGAGACTTTAAACAGTCTATTATTCTACAACCAATGCATGAGAAATAAATCTTTCAAAACTCTTTATCTGATAGGATCAGCCCTCATCTACCTCAAGGGCCCCAAGTTCCTCATCTATGTGAGTGGAGCGTTATCTATGTGGGTAAGGAGAGGTTTTGCTATCTGCCATGCTGGCACTCACTAAACAGGGCATGAGCTCTGGCACACTATTACAGGTTTTTCCATAAAACTTTGAGGACCACACAATAGATGAATTGTGATATCTCAGGTATGATCATCTGAGAGCTGATCATCTCTTTTTGTCAGGGTGATCGCATGTGGCATTTCGCCATCTCTGTCTTCCTGATTGAGCTGTATGGACATAACCTGCTGTTAACTGGTATCTTTGGACTGGTGGTGGCCGGATCGGTGCTCTTATTAGGGGCTTTGATTGGAGACTGGGTTGACCGCAACCCGAGAAACAAAGGTGAAAATGCATTATGTAGTGCATTTATGGTAAAAATTAGAGATAGATGTCATGTCTGGTTTATTTATTTATTTATTTTGCAATATTATTATTATTTGCTTTAATATATTACAGACTTACATGCCAATTAAGTACCTTTCATATTCTCAAGACTGAATATTTCACCATTTTAATTATTTAGGAAAAAAAAAAATCAACTATTTACAGTATATACTGTTGTGCTGTCAACTAAACTGAATTATTATATTATACAATATAAATAATAATAATAATAATAATACAACAAAGGTCCTTAAACAGGCTATAAAATTATATACATAGAAATATTTTTTCTTTTAATTTTGAAGAGAAATATGACAGAAGCATTTTTTCCAAATAAAAAATATAGTTTTTGTTTATTTTAAGTATCATAATTCCTTCTCTATCCATCTCAACAGTGGCCCACGCATCCCTATTTATTCAGAATATCTCAGTGACTGTCTGCAGCATCGTGCTTATGTTGGTGTTCTCGTACAAAAAGTGGATTGAGCAAATCTGGGATGGGTGGCTAACTGTAAGTCCCTCTTACACTGTTTGTACTCTACAAATGTGTCATTATTATGCCCCTTCAGAATGCAATTATGTGTTCAGAGTAGCACTGTGTGCCTACTGTCTCTGGCTAGTCATTGCTGAACATAAGCATTCCTGCTGTTATGACATAGAATAGTAACTTATTGCATCACACAACTCACACAAGGTGGTTTGTTATACGGTGGTGATCATCCTGGCAGATGTAGCGAACCTCGCCAGCACAGCTCTCACCATTGCCATCCAGAGAGATTGGATAGTGGTGATCACAGGCTACAACCGTGGTCATCTCGCAGGTACGGACTTTACTTCTGTTAGCATAATGTTAATCTGTGAACTGGAATTCATGGGTGTTTTAAAATTTACCAGGCAGATACTTTATATTACTTGCAAATAAACATGTACTGTATCTTCTCCACATACAGTAGGTAACAATTAGCAAGAGTTTGATGTTAGCATGTTGCTAAGCTAACAGTGCAATGCTCTAATAAGCCTACAACTACAATGCACACATTATTTAAAAAAATAAAAAATAAAAAATTGAGTTTTGATTACCTCCTGATACAGGAATGAATGCTACAATGAGGCGGATCGATCAGGTGACCAACATCCTGGCTCCACTGGCGGTGGGTCAGGTAATGACCCTGGCCTCTAATGTGGCTGGCTGTGGCTTCATCTTAGGATGGAATCTGGTGTCCCTCCTTGTAGAGTTCTTCTTCCTCTCCAGAGTCTACCGGATCGTACCAGCGCTGTCTGTCAAACCACCAACTATGGAACATCAAAGCAATTTAGAGAAGAAAAGAGAAAGAAAACGCTCACAAGGTAATAAAAGATTATATATAAATAATATAATAATATAAATGTTTAAAGTTGTACTCAGTAGTTTGGTGTGCATTTTGGTCGATATTGCAGATATCGCATCACGTATACTGACGTACAGATACCTTTGTAGAAATGTCTTTGTTTAAAATTCCAATTTAGTTTATGAATTTTAAATGAAATGTAGTTTAAATTGAGGATTGACATTCATATAACTGTAAATTTTAGTAAAAAAGGAAAAGACAGCATTTAAATGGGATTAATAATCTTCTGTTTAAAAGTTAGTGGAAAAATATATAGACAGACAGATAGACAAAAACAGGCAGGCAGGCAGGCAGGCAGACAGACAGATAGACAGACAGACAGACAGACAGACAGACAGACAAAAAAAGACAGACAGACAGACAGATAGATAGACAAAAAAAGACAGACAGACAGACAGACAGACAGATAGATAGACAAAAAAAGACAGACAGACAGATAGATAGACAAAAAAAGACAGACAGACAGACAGACAGATAGACAAAAAAAGACAGACAGGCAGACAGACAGATAGACAAAAAAAGACAGACAGGCAGACAGGCAGACAGACAGGCAGACAGACAGACAGACAGACAGACAGACAGACAGACTGATTGATTAGACAAAAACAGACATAGACAGATATAGATAGATAGATAGATAGATAGATAAAAACAGACAGACAGATAGATAGTTAGATAGATAGATAGTTAGGTAAAAAAAACGGCCAGACAGGACAGACAGATAGATAGAATAGACAAAAACAGACAGACATACAGATACAGACATAGATAGATATAGATAGATAGATAGATAGATAGATAGACAAAAACAGACAGATAGATAGATAGATAGATAGATAGACAAAAACAGACAGATAGATAGATAGATAGATACATAAAAACAGACAGACAGATAGATAGTTAGATTGATAGATAGTTAGATAAAAAACGGCCACACAGGACAGACAGACAGACAGACGACAGACAGACAGACAGATAGATTAAAAAACGGCCAGACAGGACAGACAGATAGACAGATAGATAGATTAGACAAAAACAGACAGACATACAGATACAGACATAGATAGATATAGATAGATAGATAGATAAAAACAGACAGACAGACAGACAGATAGTTAGATAGATAGATAGTTAGATAGATAAAAAACGGCCACACAGGACAGACAGACAGACAGACGACAGACAGACAGACAGACAGATAAAAAAACTGCCAGACAGGACAGACAGACAGACAGACAGACAGACAGACAGATAGATAGATAGATTAGACAAAAACAGACAGACATACAGATACAGACATAGATAGATATAAACAGACAGACAGACAGATAGATAGACAGATAGATAGATAGATAGATAGATAGATAGATAGATAGACAAAAACAGACAGACAGATAGATAGATAGACAGATACAGACAGAAAAACAGATAGATAGACAGATATACAGACAGATATATGGAGAGCATTCCTAATATATAATCCATTTTGGTTTGTTCAGGCAGGACCTCAGCATGTCCAGCTGCTGCCTTCTCAGAGGAAAGCACCAGCCTGCGCTTACAAGAAATAAGACGAATACCAGTGTGCCTCCATCGGCTGCGTGGGCTCCTCAGCACCTGCCAGGAAGGGTGGAGGGCGTATTACAGACAGCCTGTGTTCCTCGCTGGCCTGGGCCTGGCCTTCCTTTACACCACGGTCCTGGGCTTTGACTGCATCACCACCGGCTACGCCTACACCCAGGGCATCAGCGGCTCGCTGCTCAGCATTCTGATGGGCGTGTCGGCTGTGGCGGGGCTTCTGGGTACTGTACTTTTCACAAAGCTGCGCAAAGCATGTGGCCTGGTCAACACTGGGATCATTTCCAGCGCTCTGCACCTAGTTTGCCTGTTGCTTTGTTTGTGCTCCGTGTTTGCCCCCGGTAGCCCCATGGACCTCAGCGTGCTAAATATGGGGAATGTGTCAGATGTGGGAGGGATGACCGGAGGTCACCAGAGGCACGGATACCCACTGCGTGGAGGCAGCAACCAGCCTCTGCTGCCAGACCGTTCCTCCATTCACTGGACCAATAACACTGTGCTGTTTGAGAACGCACCAGCAGGGACTGAACCAGAGTCTTACATCTCTATCATCTTGCTGTTCCTTGGAGTCATTACAGCTCGAGTTGGTGAGTAGATGACTGCTTTGTCCTAAAATATATATATAAAAAAAAAAAAAACTAATACAAATGTATAGACTACTGTTTACATTTTGGGGCCAGTATGATTTAAAAAAAAGGGGGTTTCAAAGAAGTCTCTTATGCTCTTAAGGCACTTAAGAATACAAAAATTGTATTTTTTTTAAAACAATGTAATTAATTTCTGTGATGGTAAAGCTAAATTTTCAGCATTACTACTACAACACTACTACATGATCCTTCAGAAATAATTCTATGTCTGATTTTATCCTGAAGAAACCTTTCTGATTATATTGATTAATCGCATCCAAAATAAAAGTTTTTGCTTACATAATATACGTGCGTGTATTGTGTATGTTTATTAGGTATATATAAATACACACAGATACAGCATATATTTTGACTTTTTTTACATGTATATATATTTATATTCATACAATTCCATACCATATTTAAATACAATATTGAAAATGTAAAATTGTTCTTACATTATACATGCATGTGTATTTGTATGTATGTACATAATACAAATACACAGCACACACACATATTATGCAAAGAAAAACTTTTATTTTTGATGCGATTAATTGTTTGACAGCATCATATCTTTCAACAAAACCATTTAATTGCTTAATATTTTAAAAGCTTTTGTCTGTACAACAAAGTCATGTTTATGGAAGCATATATTTTTATCTCAAAATTCTGAAAAATTTACAGATACTCACAAGATACTTTGATTAAAAAGTCTTATGCAAGTTTTTTGTAATTGCAAGAAACAAACTCACAATGCTGGAGATATAAACTTGGATTTGTGAGAAAAAAAAAGTCAGAATGGTGAGATTTTATGTCAAGTTTATGTCTAAATTCTGAATTTATATCTCCAAATTCTGACTTTTCCCCCTCTTAAAACAGGGAAATGTTATTATAGAGATGACAAGAAGTCTCAGAAAGTGTGAGAGACCTAATGAGAGACAAAATTATTTCTGGTTCTGAAAGGTCACGTAATATGACTTAATGTTAATCTAAATTTAGTAAGAATCGTACACTAATTGATTATATTACATGTGAGCTCACCTTGACATGTAACCTAAAATAATATATAAGGTGTTGTTGTTTCCAGGTCTCTGGTCCTTTGACCTGACAGTGACTCAGCTCTTGCAGGAGACCATATGTGAATCAGAGCGTGGTGTGGTGAATGGAGTCCAGAGCTCCATGAACTACCTGATGGACCTGCTGCACTTCATCATGGTCATCTCTGCACCCCAGCCGCAACACTTCGGCATCCTTGTCATCATCTCCATCCTGTTCATTTTCACGGGACACACCATGTACTTCCTGTACGCCAGGAAAATCAAGAGGAAACCTCGTACAAACACTTAAGCAACACAAATCTCTTGTGAATGTGTCTCAGTCCCTGAGCTGTGCCGTGTGTTAAGATTCAGTAACACAAAACGCACTGTATCCAGCTCAGTACATTGAAAATAAAAAAAGCTGTCGCCGTGATCTCTTCAGAAGAAAGAAAGGGTTTGGCAGCAGCGTAGTACTCAGGTGACCATAATCAGGAAACAGCGCCTCCTGTTGACAGTCAAAAGAAACACCATCATAATAAACAGCCAAGCTTTCCTAGAAGTTAATAAATGCCTTAAAATGCACACTATTACAAGAAGTACATAACTCTACATAGCTGACACAACATGTTTTCATGGATTATTAGCTAAGTAAACACCTTTTTTGTAAATCTTCTCACATTTGTCAGCTAAACAGAAACCAGTAATGAACGCCAGTAAATGCCTTCTTTTTATTCAAGATTACTTAGTAATACTTAGCACACAAACAACAAATCTCGTCCAACAGACAAAAGCTGCTTTTAACAGCATGTAAGGGGAATAGCTCTTTTATTATTTGTGCTTTTGACTGACTGATTAATCTTTTTAGCTTTATACCTAACTTTTCAAGTGAAAAATTAGTAAGTTTTAACAAGACCGTGGACTGTATCTGTTCCCCGTTTATATAAGTATTATGTTAAGGTCTTTTAATTGACTACTTTAACTGAGTGTTACTTTTGAGTTCAAAGTGGATGAAGACAGAATCTTATACCTCAGCACTTAACTGTTATGTTCTCAACTCTAGCTTGAACTTATTTGTGGACAGTAACTACAGAAGTAATGGTTAACATATATGTACAGTACTCAGACTTCCTCGCAAATGTTTCAATTGTGTTAATAATCTATTTTATTGATTATGAAACACATTTTATTTCCCAGATTATTTTTACTGCTGATGTGTTATGTTAAATGTTGTTTGAGGATCCTTTAAGTGTCAGACAGTTCAATTACAACCAATAAAACTGCTTTCGGAAGGAATGCCTGCTGAAATGAATACTAAATACAGTGATGTGTATTTTGTTGAAATATATACTCTATCTATAGTGCATAATAATATATGTATATATATACAGTACCGTTCAAAGATTTGGGGTCAGTAAGATATTTAATGGTTTTTAAAGATGTTTCTTATGCTCATCAAGGCTGCATTTATTAGATTAAA
>JAUMHE010055871.1:0-20176 GCA_032359235.1 Enteromius mattozi
TAGTTGAGGTATACCTATGATGAAAATTACAGGCCTCTCTCATCTTTTTAAGTGGGAGAACTTGCACAATTGGTGGCCGACTAAATGCTTTTTTGCCCCACTGTATTCATATTCTGAGGCCACAGACTCCTCTGAAACCTGACTGTGGAGTGGTCCACTCTGCGTGAACTCTAATTAAACTAAGACGCTCCGGTGAGACCTTCCCATGCAGAGACATGTTTGTGTGTTGATCCGGGATGCTGGAGATTTGCATACACCTCTTACCTCTCTGAGTTTTGAACCTTGGGGAAAGAAAGTAATCTACAGCCTCACACATCTGAAGTGGAAAGGAGGAAAATGCTATCAAGTCACATGGTATCATCTTGGCTGAAAGGGCTAGTTCAACCAAAAACAAAAATTCTGTTTCAAACATGTATAGCTTTAAGCAAAAGTTTGGTTCCTCAGATACTGCCAAGGCGTATTAGAATGACTGCATTTATGAAAGGAATGTTATGTGATTTTCCAATAAGAAACATTCCTTAAAATCCTGACCTCCTGAGCTGAGGCGTATCAATTAAAGAACCATGAAAGAAACAAGTGTATCTCATTTAGCAAGTATCAAGAACTTCACATAAAGAAAAATTTTAAACAGATTATACAAATGTCTTCACTGTCACTTTTATCAATTTAGTGCATCCTTGCTGAATAGAAGTATTTAGTCTTTGCAAAAAACATTATATAATGGAAATATTTATAGAAAATGGCGCAATGTTCTTGTATGTGTCTCACTAACAAGTATTCACTTACATGTAGGACACTCCTCAGGCTGATGCTTATGGGTCAAAGGTTAAGCACTCATCAAATTATTGACAATAATGATACCCTAAATGGGAAGTGGAGTTTGTTAATGTTCTGCAAAAATGGGGTTAAAATTGACTTGAATAATTGCTCCAAATTGCCTTGTAAATCTAGCAGGGCTGTAAACGAGTATTGATCTTGTTTAAGTGGTGTGCAAAGTGAGCTCAACGGCAATCAAATTAGGCGGGGGAACGGTCGGAAATGCATGTGCTATGATGTAGTTCTTTATAATCCCATTGACTGCAATAGACCGTCTGAAAGCAATACAATTGATTGGCCTGTGACTGATCACATCCTTTTTTTGGTAGCTGAGAACTCTTGCTCAGGCACTTTGCAATGGTATCACTGTAACTCTGCAGTAATTACCTCATAATGGAGTGTCCATCACTGACCTGATAATTGTGAAGAGGGCTAAAAGGTTCAGACTGGACTTCCTAAAGCACAGTATTAAATGTCTGGGTTTAGGAAATGTCGGTTTGCTTCCTCTTTGCATCTATGTAAGAATACAACTGGTGCATTTTAATTTCTGTACGTCTGGATAAACACATTAACAATGTCTAAGGAAACAATGACAGAACTGTACATTTTAGCAAGACATTAAATTAAACAAGTGTTGAAAGTTCTACAGCTGTAATTAAGACCGAATTCTTATGTGATTCATTCTCTTTCATGCAAGAAGCCAGTCTTAATGAACAGAGATATGCCCTCTCCAGGGTCCGTCACATTTCTTTCGATTTCTGTTGGCCCATATTCCAACACTCAAAATAGTTTTTTCACCAACCGTCTGATTGCTGAAAGTGTTGTGTAATGCATCGCTGCTGATGTATTTGATTGAAAACAACTGATTATTGTACTGGCAAGTGTATAATAACCACTGACTGTAACTGCTCTGAAATAAATGCTAGTATTATACAGTAGGACTGAAAGTTGATAGATTCCATGCACTGGGGCTGTGAATGTCAAAATATGCTTTTTTGGGTCTAGATAGTGTATTAAGACAATTTCTACAGTAGCAGAGGTGACTAATGGGGTCATGCGAATGCCCACCAAAACTTAACCCTTTAGATTTTTATAAATTAGCCAGGAGATCAAGTCATGTGTCAAATTTTCAAAACTCTAGTTCTGCGAGACTGAAGTTAAAATCAGATTACACTGAGGACATACTGAATGAACCAGGGGATTTTTTTGTCAGATGCACAAATCTTTTGTCATAAATCATGATCACATCATAAATGTCTTTATTGTCATTTTTGATCAATTCAATACATCCTTGCTAAATAAACGTATTCATTGCTTTTTCAAAAACACATTTTAATATGGTTAAAAACGTTTATTAATAATAATAATAATATGATATTAAAAAATGCTGTATTATAAAAATGACAGCATGCAATACATCAAAATAAAGAGTCTGTACTTTTAAACAAAAAAGTTTTATTCTATCCACAACCATTATTTTTTTAACAACACTTGGATGTATGTAAGTTTCGTTAAAAAAAACAAAAACCATTTTGAGCAAAAACAGAGAAAATCACATTTTTATAAAATGCTGCATCAGGGGCATATTATAGAATGTTTACAGAATCTTATGTCATAACTGGAGATATGATATGTTAAATTAGGATCTCTAGTTCTCTCTAGTTATTCTACATTAAATTTCATCATCAATCCACTCTCAGGTAAGTTATCAAGCAACCAACACTGCGCAAGCTGCTGATGAGGTAAACAAAATGGATAAACAAAACTGGGGAGCTTTTAATATCATTGCAGCGAAAATTTAAACATTGGTAAGTTTGGTAGGAAAGGCAAAGCCAATATTTGGTCAATTTTCGCCATCACTTACTCATAAAGACAAAGACAGGGAGTGGGCAAGAGTTGAGAATATGTGACACCGGCATTAACCGTACAGCTGAGTCTGTGAAGAAAAAATTGTTGGACAGTGCAATTCTAAGTATTTTTAAATTTTTTTTAAGTTTCATTTTGAAGTTGGGACAGCTGTGGGGTTTCCCTAAGGAAAAGGTTTTCCTTAGGAAGTGCTGTTCTGTAATAGTATTTATCCTGGTCCTGAAATTACCATGTTTACCAAACAGATAAGATTTTAAAGTTAGGACCTTTCTGTAATATGTACCCCATATCATATTCAGTACGTTGATCAGCACCCCCAAAAGTTTTCACAATCCTTTGCCACTTCCTGGATCGACATTTCAATTGGTAAGTGTTTGCATTAGTCAGTTTTCATTTTTTATGCTGTTTATTGTTGATGATTATTTTTCATATGCATCTGATTACAAATGAGATCACTTATTTCTGCCTCTTCCTTGTCTGTGTTTTTGATCGGGACTCATTCAAGAGATGCTTAATAGTGCCCCCTAGCGTATAACAATGAGAATGTTTGGCGGGAAAAGAGTTCAGTAATCAGTAATATATTTTATTGTAGTTTACAATGCATTCTGCCAAGTATCTGCTTGTCCCCAATATAATTTTTTAAAGTTTATTAGGAATAATAAAAAAAGTATTCTCTTCTAAAATGGAAAAACCCCACAAGCCCTCAACAGATGAAATACCTCTGTGCCAAAACCTAGTTTGAACCTCAGTTTCGCTGCCAATGATCCAGGGTCCACAGAGACAGCTGTCATTGACTGGGCGGGTTGGATCAGAGGCTATGGAGAGACAGATCAATCAGCGCAGGAGAGATGAAACTGAATAGACTCCTTTTCCAGGGCACTATTGAACTGTTATTTACCTTCCCCACCAATGACTGCTTCACAATCCCTCAGTCAATAGTAACGTAAGATTCAATCATCTCAGGTTAGTCGTTCCCTAATTAGATCCTAATGCGCTAAAGTGCTCTACTTTTTTTGACAACAAACGTCTCAAATGTAATGCATTTAGGGAAGTTCATCCTAATAATTTGTGTCTCGTCGAGCATTTAAGCTTGAGGCTCATGTAAATGTTCAATTACTGAGGATGTGTAAGGAATTCTATGTCAGGAATGACAACTCACAAACAGGTTACTGTGAAAGACTGTTTTATATGTATTAAAATTATTTTTTTCTATTAAAACTGAACTTGACTGTGTCCCTGTGGGAGTTACTACAACAAAAATAATGTATGCGTCATCATAAACACATTTTAAAATTGTTTCCCAGCAAATCAATTTGATTTAAAATGTAAAGGTTAAATACTGCATCAACAAACAGCAGTGAGGTTGACAGGCAAATTTCCTTTAAGACCTTCTGTAGAGTTTTTCATTGACCCACATTTCCGCGAGACAATGTCGCAATATCTCCCCCGCGTCTCTCGCAATCAGTATAATATCATTCTCATGAGCTACCGTGCTCAGCTAACAATTGTCCTCTGTTGCAAGATGAAAACAGACAATATTAGCAGCTTTTGATGGCTCTGCAGGGAAGATACAGTGAGTTTTAAAGCCCACTTCACCACATGCTAGCACTTCAAATAAACCGAAAAATGGCAGTAATCAAACACAGCATTAGCTCTTGCAGAGGACAACTGTGCTGTACTCTGGGATTTCACCATGCATTATATACAGGATATCTTAATAATCCATATTCATTTTTAACTTCAAGGAGATTATTTACTATTCTGATTTTTAAAAGACTTCTACATCTACTATAGTGTTTTTTAAATTATTTGTCACATGTCTACTATGTTTTATGAGATTCCTCCAATTTATCACAATAAATATTTGGTCACACTTTATATTAGGTGGCCTTATGTACATCATAAAATAAGTACAATGTACTTACTGTGGTTAATTGTATGCACAAGTGTTATTGGATTCCTTTAATTTCTCCTTTAAACATTCTTCATTTGTTCATATAACTATAAGAAAATCACTTAATTTTGAGGCATGATCACATAAAACATATTTTGACAATCATTTTAATAGTGTGAACACTTTCTTCAAAGATGAGTCACATGTTAGACTAGGAGTCAAACTAGATCCTGGAGGGCCAGTGTCCTGCAGACTTTTGCTCCAACTTGCCTCAACACACCTGCCTGGAAGTTTCAAGTATACCTAGTAAGCTTAATTAGCTGCTTCAGGTGTGTTTGATTAGGGTTGGAGCTAAACGCTGCAGGGACACCGGCCCTCTTGGACCGAACTTGTGTGACCCCTGTGTTAGACAGACCTTGGTTTTGTTGCTGGAGTGTCTCTGTGAGGTCCTGTAGGTGCAGCAGAAGAAGACCTCCAGCGCCTAACAGTAGCAGGAACCAAAAGGAGCAGGGGAGTCTCATGACCGCTGATCGCAGGGATCTCCTTCTGCCTCCACAGCCGGCCTCCAGCACCTTACACTCTACCCACATCACGGCCTGTGACGCACGGCCCTGACGGTGAGACCTACACATCCACATGCACAGAAAAAAAACACAGTGCCTTACCAACCGGGGCAGTCATTACTGCTATACTTCTGCAAGACGAGCTAAACAACAAGCTTAGAGTCAGGAACTAGAATTTTTAGGGTGCTTTTTGAATACCTTGCAGCATCGAGACAACTACAGTTGCAGTAGCAAGTTTAATATGTGCAAGCCAACCTGGTCTCGTAAAAATATGTACCTCTGTTTTTACGTGCCTTACTGCATGCTTCGCCAAAATGTCCACTGAGTGGCGCTAAAACACAGGTTCAATATGTGAGCCCTGGCATGTTTTTTTATGTTGATATAGGTATGCATTGCAGTGGTTCAGAATTAAAATATCTGTGGGCTGTTACTAAAAGCTAATGCTCTATTATTTTGGAAATATGCCCTATAACAAATCCAATACTAAACCTACCCCAAGAATGCAAAACTGATATCAT
This sequence comes from Enteromius mattozi, assembly GCA_032359235.1. Classification (NCBI taxonomy): domain Eukaryota; kingdom Metazoa; phylum Chordata; class Actinopteri; order Cypriniformes; family Cyprinidae; genus Enteromius; species Enteromius mattozi. The sequence goes on from JAUMHE010055871.1 coordinate 5,658, forward strand.
AATTCTAAAGTCATAACATGATATTCTTCAAGTAATTGTGCGAAAATCACACTTTATTAATCAAAACTGTAAATTTGTGTGAAAAGGAATAAAAGGTGTCAGAGTTTTACTGCCTCTAGTGTTCATTTATTTTGGAAACTGCAGTGATATGTACTTACTGGTACGTATTTCATGTCTTGCTAAAAAGTGCACCAAGGTATTTATGCCATTTATGCCATGAGACCAGGTAGGTGCAAACAGGACTCGAATTAAAAAAAAATAAATATAGTTCAATTCTGCTATTGGGGACTGTTGAAAACTTTTATTAGTTTCAGTCACTTAAAAATTGAAAAGGACAATGGGCAGTCTGCATTTGTGAATTCTTATTTCTGTATCTCGCATACTACAATGCGCATGCATTTATATAAATAGCGTGTTGTGTTTTCGCAGATTTATCTGATGAATATTCTGCTGACTGTATATTCTGCAAGGTCCCATTTCCCACAAGAGAGGATGCAGGCAGAGAATAAGAAAGAGAGAAAGGGAGGCACAGTTGTGTGTCGAGTGTGTGCCGGGTTTGCTGTTCTCAGCAGGTGAGAGCAACATAAGGAATCATGTGCTCCGAGCCTATAGGGACCTGAAGCCTACACGAAACATCTTGCCCTGCCTGTTCCACGTGTATCCTCTCCACTCTGTGAGATTAGACTGCCTGACTCAACCGACCCACACAAACATAAATTCTTATTACAAACATTCATCATAGAATGTGCCTCACGGAGCTTAACACCAAACAAATCTGGTGCACTGAGGAAGAAATTATAGACTGATGTGAATTAATTTGCTTTTAACATTATTAATAGGACTGTGCATAATAACATTAAATGGCATTTCTCGCAAATGCAAAATAGGGCCTGAAACTCTTTTTCAACAAATAGCAAAAAGGGGGGCTTAACCTTTAGAAAATGACTGAAGTCCACTTCAAGAGGTCAAGCTAAATTTTACATAAAGTGTTTTACTTTCCATTCATTTTATATGAGGTTTGCAAACCTGTTACTCAATTTGTGACATGTCTAAATATATGTAAGCGATATATATATATTTTAACTGGTCCCATGTCATCAGAATAAATCAAAGCCAAGCAATTACAAAAATTATTTCTATCATTGTAAATGTAGCTTCATTTGCTTTGCAAAGTCATTTTCATTTGCTTGAAAGCATTTTTCATTCAGCACTTAAATGTAAGTGCCACATTTTCCACTGTAAAACCGAACATCAAGCCTTTGCCAGATGGAAACCAGCCTTATCATCTTCCCACATCAAAACACCAAAATTGCAGCTTGATGTGTACAGTCACATCTTTGAAGGCAATCACGGCTGAGGTGATGGGGGTTAGATTTCTTCAACAACAGCTTTGAGTAAAAAAACACCCCATGCACCTGCTCCTTCATCGATACCCACTTTCCTTTTATCTGGGCTTGATTGCTTTTCCCTGGATTGCTCCACTTCCCCCATTACCCCAGTTCCAGGATATTGCTGATCCCTGACCTGTATGATAGTGGGATTTAAAAAGGTCTTGAGTAGCACAAGGAAACCTGTGGATGTAATCTAGAGCTGCTCTCCTCACTAAGAGCCAGAGGATCTTCTGCTAATGAAAGCAGCTCTCTCACCAGATGCTACCCTGCCTCCTTTTAAGATCTTAGATTGACATGCACTTGTGATTATACTTCTAATTCAAACCCAGGTCAAAAGAGCTACAATTTCCCCCTTTGACAGTTTTTATAATTGTTGCTTTTATTAAGCGAGATCTCTTATGCAACTGTTGTATTTGCCCATTAGTCAGATTCTACTTTTCATGCGAAATATGGAAATTAGATGGTTGAATCATTTTAAAGTTATTCTTTAAAGAAGTCACTTTAAAGAGGTTTTATTTTAATTAGCATGTGGCCAAAGAAGAAGGGGTTTCAAGCTCAGTTCAGGGTTTAGGGAATAATAAAATAAAATACTAAAAAGTACTTTCAAAACAAAAAGTATTTTTGCCCCTTGTAAAAGCGGTTAATCACAATTACTTGGGCTCACATCTAAAGTAGCAATGAAAAAAAACAACAATTTTATTTAATACATAAGTATATATTTTTTTATCATAGTAAGGGGTTTACCACATCAAAAAGTTTGAAATCTCCTAATTAAAGTGAGTCAAAAAGGAAAGTCATTTCAGAGGCAGAGCAAATTATTACATTCTTCACCTAAATTTCTTCAAAGTTTAAAGGTAGATTTTTTTTCCAATGTGAATGTTGTAAAAACCAGACACCTAATTGTGGATTTAAATGATTCTTTATGGTCAGAACAAGACAAACACAATAATATTGTTTCAAATTTATTTTGTCTCTTAGAAGTACACATTTGATAGTAGCTTGACTTAGGGTACAGATGTAGATTTATGTTCACTGTCAAAGCAATATCTGTAAAAAAAATAAAATAAAATTAGCAACTTCAATTTTATACTGTATGTTGAATTATTCAAGTTTTTATTTATTCATTTTATATTATTAACCATTTTATCCCATACATTTAGATGTAATCTCAGTTAAAACTACAAATATAGCAACCAAATTCCATGGTAAAAATGTAATATGGTTTTTAGATATTTGTATGAAAAACAGTTAAGAATTTAGTATAAATTCATAAACGCCACAGCTTAAACACACAAAAAACTGTAATTATATTTCATTACCCCTCTTCCACTACATTTAATACATGTCTACATTAATAAAATGTGAGCGAATAAACGGTCCGAGTGGCACGCTGCAAGTGACTAGCGCTTTTTCGTTCCACCATTGCCACAAAAACATTATATTAAACACTTATCAAACTCTTGTTATAGTTTATCGAGAAATTTTTTCCCATGCAATAATTAGCATTATTGATTTATCACCCAGACCTATTTTAACATGCACCTGTGATGCATTTAGACCATGTGCATGTATAAAGAAAGTAAACAGGGTCCATTTGGATTATTCTGTCAAGCCTGAAGTCATTTGATAGTACTAATAACTGTGTATAATTTAGGTACAGCACAGTGACTGCTTTCAATCATGTCTGATTGCAGTTTGGTGGAAATTTGGAAGTTGTAACCACATCACAGACTCACGAAGACCAGATGTGCGCAATTACCCATCATAAATTAAATCTGTGTATTTACATAAACAGACAACATCAAATTTGTCTCACTTGTCTGGACAGCTGTTAATTGCAAAAGATGCAAGGTTGTGTAGAAGTAACATGTACTGCAAATTGAGTTCTGCAAAAGATTAGTTTCTAGTAAAGGTAAGTTAAAAAGTGCATCGACTCTTGAACTACTGGTGTATCCAATCCGAGCTTCTGTATGCTGTGTAGTGTCACATTAACATTCATTACAGTGACAGATGGAGGACATACTCGCAAATCAATACCACTGTAAGCTCCCCACCATCTCTCTCACCCCCCTCCCACTCCACGTCCTTCCTTGCCGAACACACATTCATCATTGCTCTGAATATTATACCTCACTTTTGCAATTATTACCCCGTTGAATCAGTACTCTGAAATTAGAAATGATTAAAACCATTGATCCAGTTTACAACATACAAACGCAGCAACCATATTGCATTGATTTGTCAACATAATCTCAGTGTAATCTTATTAAAAAAGCAGCGTTTATCTCCACAAGCTTTTTTGAATAATAATTCCCTTTCCAAGGTAAAATCATTTTAGTATACACTGATGATTCTCTGTGCTCAGGTAGTTTGGTTCAGACTGGGATTTGTCCAGTAATTTCAATAACCAAAACAAAACTAAAACAAATTTGCTATCCTTGATACAATTTATGATTAGTAAATTCAAGTTATCAAATAAAGATTTTATATATGTACCTACAATACAATTACTGATTGTCTCTAAAGCCTTCTGAAAGCTTTGGAGGACTCAGTGACGTCAAAACCTTTGGATTAATGGATTATGGTATCTACTGAGCATTTAGGTTATTTACTTGAACTCGAACATCAACAAGCATGGCTAAGTGTACAGTCTGAATCATAACAATAGCAGATCTGAACAAAAAAGGCTGAATCAGAGATTTTTACTATTAGAAAAAAGCCCACCCTTTTCTACTGAAATGTAATGTGAATGTAAATGAAAAGTGAATAATCTGCACAGTACGCTTACCCAAATGACTTGATTATACAATAACTTTTCCTCCCTAATCATATCGAAATGGTGAAATAAATCACTCTCGCCGCACAGACAGAAATCAATTGATCTTTATATAAATGAGATATGGGACTCCTTTGCATTATTAACTTGGCTATCAAAAATCTGCTTTCATGCCCACTTGTGCATTTATCTTCTATACGTTACATCAAAGAAGGAGATAGCTTATCCTTGAAATATTCTCCAACCCACTTCCTTAGGTATTACTGGAGTGAATGAAAGATGTCTCATTATAGTGATTCTCTCACACTGAATAAAAATGATACTGCGGCACGCATGACTCATGGCTCATGCTTTCCAATCATACAGGGTTTTAGGATATTGATTCCCAACCAGTGGTATTAAACGTAAAAAAAAAGAAATAACGACTTTAATATAAAACTAATAAACAGATATAGAATTTAAAAATACATACATTTGTTATACATTACAATTACTTTTTGTAATTAATTAATTAACATTTTAAGTCACTTTTTTAAATAGAAAAAGATACCTATTTGGGTGCATGACAAGTATATGGACACCTGGGCCACACTTAAGAATGTTTGATTGTAAGATTGTACATGTAAGAATATTTGATTAAGATAAATCATAAAACAATAGATATGCTGTTCAAAATTAAGATTAAAAGGAGCACTTTTTGGTCTGAGGGTTGCTAGTGAACTATGGGGTTGTGTAATATACATAAAAGCCTGGGTATCACTTTATTCTGGCTATTTAGTAAAAAAAAAAAAAAAAGTTTTTGTCCAATCTTCCTCTGCTTGGGAAGAACTGTATTGATTCCCAGGCATGTGTGATATTAACCTGCGTGGATTAATGATTAGAGACCAGCCAAAGCCTTTTCATTTACAGATCACAGCATTTTTTCATTAAGTAAACTGCTGCTAGAACATGATGGAGGAAGGGCTGTGATTACTTGGGGATCAAAGGAAGGACAGAGAGGGAGGTTAAACCTGGTCCTGTGTGTACACTGAACCCTCATCCATCTCAACCGCCTTCCACATGGATATACTGAATAATCCGAAAAAATCTCCTCAATTTCTTTCTCGTCTCATCTTGTCTCTAAAATCTTTGCCCACCCATTTTGGTTTCATAAATCAAACACACTGGCACTGTATTTGCACTATATTTTATAATCCATAGCTGTCACCCATCAGTAATTACTAGCACCACGTGACTGTTAAACTGGGATTTAGGGTGATCTGTTTATTAAAAAACGCCATGTCATGAGGTGCAGACGATCTTTCATCAGTCATGTCATGCATTTCTGAAAAGAATTTACTTTTATATCATTTTCATTTCTATAATTTATGCATGGTGTTTAACTTTTTTAACAATAAATAGCAATTGAATAACAATATACAATTTCCCACAAATGCTATAATTCTAACTCCATTTAAATGCTACATATGTCATATCCTTATTGAAATGTTTTAATGAAATTATAAATCATATAACAGTCTTTTTTCTATTTGAATCAAATTAAGTATGGCGTCTAATTAGACTAAGATGCAACCTGCTGAGTATATATTCCCTAATGTCCTAAGAGACTCACTGCCATAGTAACCGGCCCCATGTGAGTCTCCAGATGCTACTGTCTGCCACTGTTCTCACTCAGGTTCTTTTATCCTTCTACTACCCATTGACCGTATCCTGAGCCGTATTCAAGCTATACATTCTTGTTGGTCCTAGAACAATATCATGGTTTTAGTCATCATATAATGGTTTCACTTGTTTACCAGTAGATCCTCTGCAGTGAATGGGTGCCGTCAGAATGAGAGTTCAAATAGCAGATAAAAACATCACAATACTCTAGAAGTAAATGGCACAAATCCAGTCCAACAATTAATGTCCTGTAAAGTGAGAATCTGCATGATTGTAAGAAACAAATTCATTATTAAAACATTTCAAATGTCTAAAATATACAGAAGTCTATATAATTCATAATAATGCTTCCTCCGGTGAAAAAAAAAATTAGTCCCTGTTGTACACTCACATCAAAATCTATCAACATATTCGTTTACAAGTATTTGATGGTTTTATCACTTGTAAATTTTGCTTAATCTGTGCATATTTCTCTCCTGATTCAGTAAATACAACTTTTTCACAAGAAACAAATATCATGGATAAAAGACTTTTAAGTATTTTAAGTGCAAGCAAGGTTTAAAGTTACCACATCTTGATGGATTTGTTCATTACAAACATGCAGCTTTTTACCTCACAAGATGTTAACTAATGGACTGGAGTCATGTGGATTTTTGTGATGTTTTTAGTAGCTGTTTCGACTCATTCTGACGGCACCTATTCACTGCAGAGCAATGCTACATTTCTACAAATCTGTTTCAATGACGAAACTCATCTACATGTTGGATGGACTGAAGTTTGATGTTTATCCAGCAACACATGACCATGACCCAGAAGAAAATTCTCATCCAGGTCCTCTTCTAGCACTACAAGTTCTTGTCTCACAAAATGATCAGTGCTGACAGGTCAGTCATCACTATGCCTTGCTCTCCCTCTCTCCCCTGTCATCTTGTGACCGGCCTCATGTTGTGACAGTGTAAATTACATCAGTCACTGCACTGGGGCGAACACACGCTCGTGCACTCATCCGATACACACGCGAAATACACTCTGCTTGCTTACTACGTAATACCGACTGTGTTTTAACAACTCGAGTTCTTTCCTTCTGACACACACAGATGCACACACACAGAGCTCAGCACCATATGTTGACCTCCCTTACACATGAGGTGCTCTGGCCCTGGAGGGAAATAAATTACACACTAATATTACTGTGCAGTGGCACGCTTCTCCAAAAGACAGATGTTTACTCGGGATGATCTTTAAACAACAGCCCCAGACTTTTCACATATTTCCTTTTCCTTAATGCTGGTCAAAGCTTGCTCTCCCTTAAACCATAAATAAATCGCTGAAACTGAAGTCAGTTTCTTCTCACCCCTAATCTAAATGTTAATTTTACAAATTAAAATTCAAAAAAACAAAAACAAAAGGAGTGCAATTTGCGGATTAACGCATTAACACATTTTGCTGTGGTAGGTAGGACAGGGTTTTGTATTCATCCTTTATGTGGGTTTCCATGACAGTGGAAAACACATTACATTATGCTTGATCTTCAGTCGTTTCGTTAATTAGCAAAAACAAAGTGAGTACTGCTATATGCAGCCATCTGAATGTATGGTTCTAAATGGCAGGAAATCTATTCTAGGAGCATTGCACTAATGACGCACACTTTGGTGTCCTATGACTTTGTTAATGCATTACACAAATACCGCATTTCTTTGTAAAGGATTGTTATCTAACATAAAGTTAAGCTTGCATGAAAAATTACAAATTACAAACAAATTTTATTATTTCAAGCTGTTTTAAAACCATGTGTATCGTGCAAAGTGATTAAAAATAAAACTGACTTAACTTGACAAAACACAGAAAACATTCCAACATAAAATAAGGATTTTGTTCTGTCCAACCAGATTTTTTGACCTTATCAACAGTTGACCTATTGGTGAGTCCCTACCCCCAAACGCAGATGAGCCAATGGCAGTGGAAATGTCGCCACAATAACAGACGGGTGTGTAAAACTGACTGAAGTATTTTAAAAATACTGTGCCACAAACTTTAAATATTTCACATACATTTAAAAATCCTGATAAGCACTCATTGTCACAGTTGTAAACATGACAGCTTTCTTCTTTCATGAGGGGTCGGCAACACAGCAACTTTGTTTCTAGGTGGAACATGACACACACGTCTCCTAGAAATCCTGTATAATTCAACCAATCCGACAACGACTTCGAAACTCCTGAAGTGTTTCCACTTTTGTATGCATCAGGCCTTCAGCCAACAGTCCGTGAGTGTGACGTCTGAGGCAGAGAGTGTTTATGCTAGAAAAATGGCAAACAATGCACCTGGGGGACTTGTAAAACAGAAAAGACTGGCAATGGAATTTGGAATTCATTTTATTATTCAAGATTCATTTTCTGATTGTCATACTCTCACTAAGTTGCAATTTCCATCTGCTTAAGCAGAACGTTAATGTCATCTTGTGCTTCAGCAAGGGATCTCTGGCTAAAACTAGCAAACGTTTAAGTTAGTTCATGCTAACGTACAACCCTAAACAGCTAACTTTTCTCACATTGTGTACAGTGCAGGTCAAAAATACAAATATCTCAGTACATTTAAGTGCCTCTCAATATTAAACTAGTTAAATGTAAATGAATTTAATCTTACAGTAAACATTGTTGATCCTGAATGTTGTCATCCGAGATTGTGACGACCAAAAGGCTGATGATAAACGGGGCAAGTTTTTTGAGCAATGTTGCTGGATAAACTTTGGGCAAAGTTGCTATCAGGTGAGACACAGGGCCTGCTAAATTTGTTACCCATTCTCAATGAAAAAGTGTCCAAGCATCATTGCTCAAAAAAAGTTGCCCAGCAAAATTGCTTAAAGGGTCCCCTGTGTATCATCAGTGTAACAAGACCTCTTCCACATGCATTGTGATCTGTAAAAAAAACTTACAGATATCCCTCAAAGGCATAATTAAATTCTGCTTGAATGCTCCTGGATGAGAGGTGGTCATTCTGTGAATTTATCTTCTTGGGACAAGGTTTTTACACTGATAGCTGTCATTGTAAGACAGTGAGTTTGTTTGTTCAACAAGTGAGCAACAGTAACTAAGAGGGGGGAGGGGCTTTGTATAATTGTGATATGATCCAATGCAATATTTCTTACGTTTGTGACATCTGAGAAGTAACATCGTCTTAACACTTCTACAGCGTAACGAAATGACAAGTGAAATTTGAACACAAATTGTTGGATTGACTTGTTGTAATGGCTTAACCATTCTCTCTCTCTCTGTCTCTCTCTCTCTCACACACACACACAAGGCCCAGTTTTTTACCCTGCTCATGGAGAGCAAGTTTAAATGAATTATTTAAGAATAAAAATATAAGATATGCATTGGAAGATCTACACATAGCAGTCTTCATACCTTTACCCTGCATCGCCTATGTCACCAGCCTATATTCCATTCAGACAGTGTGACGAGCAGATCTTTTGAATGTCAAACCCCTCATCCTCTCAGGGCCTGACTAATCATAAAGAGTGAGAACTTGTCTTTTTACCTTCTCTCGGAGCTTTCTGATTTTGTCCTTGACATTCAGACAGCAGAGTCTGTCATGAGGCTCACAGAGGAATACTGTGTGGGTGCGAGGTGTGTGGGGCTGAAGAGCTGGTGAAGACTTGTGTTAGTGTGGGAATGTGTGTGTGTGTGTGTAATTCCAGTTTGGATTCTCTGCAGCTATTACAAAACATTAAAGTGATACTCCGTCAAGCAGGGCTGAACTGCTGTCTAAGTAATTACTACAGTACTCTGAGAAAATAAATTTATATTATATTGTTGAGTTACTAGTCCACTTTTGAATACAACATGCATCATAGAAAGAAATGTCTGTGAAAATCATTCAATTACTGCAGCACTACAGAAGTCAATAATGTGCACCAGTCCATAGAGCCCTGTGAGGTTTTAATAACAATTCATAACCTCCATAGTTACAGATGAAGAAAATATAACAGATTTAAGTCTTTAGAAGGGCTGCACGATTTTAAAAAACTGATTAAAAAACTAATGAAAAATTAGAAATTTAGAAAATTTAGGTTCGCTGTGGCCAAAATTGTGAGATTACACATGAAAATGCACATTTAAAAATAAATAATAATAGGAATTATTATTATTATTATTATTATTATTAAAAATAATAATAAATATTACTACTATTTACTAAGTAATATTTCACTTTAAAATAAAATAAAATGTTTCCAATTTCGTCTCTTTTATAATTAATTGTGCAGCTCATTTTTAAAAAAAATAAACAATGGCAATGACACCGAAATGAACCTAAGTCAACATCAGATTCAAATAATATTCCAGAAAACTACTACTGTTAATATGTTTGGACTACAATAAACAAAAAGCAGCAAAAGATAATGGCAATTCAAAAAGTATGCACCACAAACATATTTACAGTGTATGATGGAAAACAACTAGGATCCCGTCATCTTAAACGCACCGAGTGTACAGCCAAAACAGAAACCAAAGTGATTTCTGTTCTTAAGTGGTTGTTTTAAAATGTTACGACTCTCTGCAGCCTCCGCAAACAGCAAACATCCATTAGTATAATGCTAAAAAATGCATGAGTTGTCCCACAAGTATTATTTCCACAGAATTCAGGAGGCTATAATATAGGCAATTTCTATGGCAGTGGAAGTAAAAATAACCCCCTGTATAGACCAGGATGAAATACAGAAGAAACGGTTACTAGACATAGTGATCCTATAATAACCAAATGTTGGGCCGCCAATCAAACCAATTCCCCTTGTGGGGGAAAAGAGGATCTCTAACATTTATAATTCACTCACTGGGTGAATAGTTGATGATCCAGATTAAAGATTAAACCTAAATATCTTTTTAAATAGTTGAAAGAGACATAGATTTGATAGAATACCCATATAAAGTGACTTTAAAGAAATATTTTGGGTTCAGTAAAAATTAAGCTTAATCAGCAGCAATTAAAGTGAATGGAGCCAAAGCATAATAGTAAAATACTAAAGATTTCAATAGTATAGCCACAAACAAAACATCACATTTGCAAACATATGTGCACAACAATTCCTTACTAATATTTGTGTAGATGCATATTCAATTTTAGCTCTAAAATGAAACCATTTTATCTAAAAAAAGAGAAAGGTTTAAATAAATTCTAAATAAATTCAAACTCTACAGAATTTAGAATTAGTTTTTAAGTGTTTAAGTTTATAAAATAGAATTTACTTTTACCAATTTCACAAATTGCTAATAAATTTTACAAATAATAAGTTATATTTAATTCTACATTAATGTTTACGTAGAAACACTGAAATATAATTTTATTTGCAAAACATACTCCGATAATCTTTTTATTTGCAAATTCAAAAAAAAAAAGTTTTGTTTTTTTACAATAAGCTTAACATTAATGTTTTATGTCGTGGTGATTTATGACACAGTGCATCTAATGCGAAATGCCAGGTAAAAAAACGTATAATATCAATATCAACCACTTGTTTATCGTTTGGAAAAGCACATGTGCTAGAAGGTCTTGTCCTCTGTGCACATCTATTTCTTAACTAGAAGCTGGTAGGGGCATGTCACCATCCTATTTATAGCCTCCCGAGAAATAATTCAAAGGAATCAGAGTGAAGATCTCTTAAATCTTCCCTTTCACAGTCCTACACGGAATGAAAAAGAGGAATGTCTCTTTCTGCCTCAAAAGCCATCTGTATGAGACAGTGAAGCACACCTCTGAAAAGGTGTGAGTTATATCATGAACATCACAGTGATGGATGTGGCATCTGTTGGACAGACAGAACAGCACACATGGCGCTTGCTTCTAACTGTGACGGGCAATAAAAAATTGAAGCTCTTTTTCCAAAAGTGAATTTAAATGCATGTTGGAATAAGAACGAAATTCTCTTAAAGAGACAGTACACCCCAAAATGAAAACTCTGTCACTCTAAAGGATTTTCTTTGCAGTCACCATTCACTTTTTATTTCATGGAAAAAAAAGATTAAATGGTGAATGACTGATGCTTTTTGGGGGGATTCTTATGCAGACGGAAGTCAGACGGAGACAGTCGAAGACAGACTTTTAACATTTAGGCAAACTATCCCTTTAATCCAACTGAAAATAAACACACAAGCATCGTTTAAAAAAACACAGACTTGCTGACACCCAGCCTGAGTCAGACTTCAGTCCAACAGATGCTTAGAAAGCCGACTTGTTCAACTCGTTAAAGTGACATTCATCATTTCCACTTGAACAACCCATCGAATTAAACAACATTACTGCCCTACAGTCAAACAATGTAAGTAATTGCCACCCAAACTACCGATACTGCCTGCGTTTCCACTTCTTCTCACAATTTCTGTCTCCTCACTCACTTGTCCTCAGCACCGCAGTCCAGACTCGGACATTTGTACTTTCTAACCTCTTTGAAGCTCAAATTTCTGGCCTGGAGGATCTATTTCTACTCTTTCCTGTAGGAATAAACCGTTAGCACACGCAACACTTACCTCAACAATCTTCATAAGGCTGAAATGTGCCGCTGTAGGCGCTCCACTTCGTTTGGGCTGGCTGAATTCAATGGTTCAAATTTCAGTAGCGAGTTAGTAACTGAAGCATGGCACGTAAATAAAACGTAGCCCGCGATAAAACGCCTATCTGCTGTCGGAGTGTAACTTTCAAACGGCTGGCAGCGGGGTTTGGGGAGATGTGAAACGCTCGCGCGGCGCTCGCGTGTGTTGGGCGTGCGCATCCTGTGCTTCTATTCTCGCGCGCTCTCTAGGGACACCGATGCTGCTGCTGATATTGCCAAGCAACAGCTTCTGTAATAACCCATCAAAGTCTGGCGAAGCTCAAGTTTGGCATGTTTTGTAAGACACGATAGAATTCATTTCGGATCGTATGCATCGACATTCACCAGCAGAATCGCTTTAATTTAGTAAGGTCATCATGTCTTAGTTGGGTAACATGGTAAAGTAACTTTCATAAATATCAATAACAGACATCAAATGGCACATTGCTTATGCTTTCCGCATTAGTTTTAATACACTGGAAATCTTTTTAGTTTTCTTTTATCTCAATTTTAACATTTCCCTGTTTTCCATGTCACGTTTCTTCATTTACTCTCATTTAAATGTTTCAAATTATTTTTTTTGAAACAATAATATTTATAGTTATCATATATCCTCATCATGTTAAAGTTATGTAAAAGTTTTTGAAATTGAATATTACAAATAAATAAATATATTTTAAAAGCCCAAGCTTGATCATTTTGTTCATTTTAGCTAAAATGGTTTGGACCAATACAAAACAGTGAAGAAGGCTACTGTATAACACCTCATCTTAAATACATTCAAATATAAACATCAAAGTTTCATCAAAACAACTATTCTGAATGTACATTCATTATATGTGAAGAATTATATAATTATATACTGTAAATATTCAGATTATATCTTGTACTCACACTATTAAAAAAATTATAATAAAAACAAATAAATGACAATGATCTTTAATGGCATATAAACTAACACTGGTAAAGTAATACAAAAGATAAAACCACATAGACAAATTTAAAAACAAAATAACTAATAAACATGGCAAAAATCAAACAAACTTGCTTTTTTTTAATAAAAAAAATATTTTTATAAATATTAACAAAAACTATAATAGAATCTCAGTGATATTAAAATAACACTTATGTCATCCAAACACATTCCTCTATGCTTGTTTACTGGGTGACAGTGGACAGGAGTCTATAAATAAATATACAGTCCATAAATAAATTCAGACTCTGGGGACTAACAGAGATTAAAGGAACATTGTGAATTTATGAAACTGAGAATGATATCATTGTGCAGCACTGCCCTATTTAAGGTATGAAAATACATAGCAAATCCATTCAACAGTGTATTATTATTTTTTGGTTGCATGAACAATTTATGTAAGTCTATAACACAATGCGGATTAACCTTTCTCTTGTCGATCAAATTTTATTTATGACATTATTTTGTCTATCGACTTCAGCAACTCTAAAACAATAGACTTCTACCACCAAATGGATTAAATGATGTACCGGAGGCTGTTGTGCTACTCTATCCTGAAGGCACATATTGATTGCTTTATAAATTACTGTCAGTTTACATCATTTCATTTCTTCACTGTCACCATGAGGTAGTGCTCGCTTTTCCTTACACCAATACATTTCACTTCGCTGCCCACAAGATAACCAATTGTTTTTTTATTCACAGCAGAAATAGACAAAAGAATATTGATCTTATGATTCAGGTCTTCTTGTTGCTCAATCCCCACAGCCCTAAAATCTTTTCTCCAGTCCAAAATGAAAGGCAATATGGGACATTTTCTTCAAGGTCCTTTACTTGAGCGTAACCATTGACGTAGCGGTCCAAGATGATTTCTCAGCAGGTTTGACTATCATATTTTACTTAAAAGTTACTAAAACACCTTTATGAAAAGCAGTTAATAGTAATTGCAGTTACTGCAATGGTTTAAATATCTGTAGAACAAAAAAACATAAAACCTCATTAATCTTCACAATGCCCAGTAAGATACAGTGCCCTCCACTAATATTGGCACCCATGGTAAATCTGAGCAAAGGTGGCTGTGAAAATAAATCTGCATTGTTTATCCTTTTGATCTTTCATTCAAAAAATGTA
>JAUMHE010055915.1:0-20170 GCA_032359235.1 Enteromius mattozi
AACTTTGGAAGATTTTAAGCAAGGGGTAAGAGCTGAGCTTATAAGTTGCATGATTGACGGGCAAAAACATTTTATTAGTTCAAAAAAAGCTCTTATATATAAGAAGCTCCAACTTGTTACTAGTCTAAAAAATATTATTAATATTAGCTAGACTTCACCTTTCTTAGCGCTTTTCTAAAAAACTCTTATTTTTTTTTTTAGAGCGCTAAAAGAAACACGCTTTAAAGAGCTCTATTCTATTTCTGTTAGAGCTTTGTTTCCTAGTAAAAAACCTTTCTCGGTTTTTTTTTACCTTAAGGGAACCCGGCAAGAGTAGGTTTCGACTCCTACTTAAGGTAAAACACAACAGAAAGAAATACTACTTAAGGAAAGGTAGTGTTAATCCGTTGTTTTTAAAGCTCTGTGGCTGACAGGAGCGCTTCAGTAACACTCTGATGCTTAATCGTTTGAGTAAGTTTTAGGTTTTCCTATCTATGTTCTAGGAAGGTTGCCAGAGTAGGTTTATTGGGTCCGTTTTGAAAACGGATGTTGTAAAACGCGAAAGTTCGAATCTTTCACCTTCCGGCAGAAAAATGAGACTAAATGATAAAACCCTACTCAATATAAATAGGCTTTTTCAAAAGTTGTTTTTTGCTTTTTTTAAAAAAAGCCCGATTCTCCGGGCTAAATGGGTGTGCACCTTATATTTTATAGAGATAAAACTCTCTCAAATGTCAACTGCAAAGTTGAAGTGTAATTGTCAAGTACTCCTAAGTGAGCAGCATAATTACAATTGAGCAGATTTTTTTTTTCTAAACGCGACCGCCATACTGTAAAGGTAACTTAACTTAACTAGGCTTTTTAGCTATGCTAAGGGGTTCTCCAGGGGGTCTCCCCTTGGATCTAATAGGAAATTACTGGGGGTATTAGCTCAGATACGTCCCGACGGCCCGCGATAACCGCCACCTGTAAAGCTTTATTTAAAGAAGGCGGGTTTGATTCAATCAAGGAATATGGAATCCTTCCTTGGATTTCTTATTTAACAAAATATTTAAAAAATAGTGACATGCAAAATATAGTACAGAATACACATATTGATTTTTTTATTGGGTTTCAAATCGAAAACCTATTAGTTTGGTTAATCCTAGTAAGAACGTGCAATTAGTTACTTTACTTAGTCACAAACAGCATTACGCACAATTTGGGGTTACCCTACACACTTGCTAATACTCTTAGGCTTTTAGGGGCCATCTTTGACCTAACAGTCCTAGTAATCCTGCTTTTTAATTATATATGTGAATGGTGGGAATATGCTTATTCAAGGACTGTTATTGTTATAGATATAGGTGCGCTTTTCTTTATTAGCGCGCTGCATTGTGAACATTATTAGTACGACAAAAAGGACAAGTACAGCCTGTATTTATTATAGGAGTAATGACAATGTTGTTATTTATAATAGTGTCAATTAGTCTTTTGTATGGAGGATTTAAGATACAGCCACCCGCTTTACTGTTATATTTAGGCGGGTATAGTTTTTGTTATTTAATCTTTCATTTTGATGAAAAACAGATTACAGCTTTTATGGAAAATGCTGCAGAGAAATTATCATGGGTAGACCCGTTAATTGGTTCAATCCCTCATACCGAGCTGGCATTAAGAAATACCTGTAGTCTCAGCCTAGGCTTAATAAATTTAATGTATGTTTACACTTTTACGGGGGGCTGTAAATATTATAACGGCAAGTTTCATTGGCTTAAGTTTAATTACGAGCGTACTAATAGGCTTGCGGCTAATAAAAACGTCAGCATCCGTAGGAGACGAGCTTTATGCTACAAATAATTAAACACGGCTATAGTAATATAACTATAATTTATGGGCAGCTAAAAAATAAGCAGCTGCCTAAGGCTACATGGTATGCGTGGGTCATTCTTAGTGATGGGGCTTATAGCAATTTCACCGGCGTATGCGGGCGATACAAGCATTGATGGTGCTTCAACCATGGGGGTTAGCGGTAGCGGCACACAGCCATCAGGTACTGGAGAAGGCGAAGCAGTACCGGAGGGTGCAGCAGGTAGCCGTTTGCGCCAAGGAGCTCAACGGCTTTACGAGCATACTGCCAATAGGTTGCAAGAAAAAGCAATGGGATGCTCCGGCCAATGCTGCTGCGGCCACTTTCACAGCAGCGGCAGGTTATGCGGGCACTGCGGCTTACCAAGCGACCGTGGGTGGCGAGCAGCCTACTGCTACTCCTGAGTCTACGGAGTTACGGCCAATGAGCGGGCTACTCGCCCCTCCGCTTGAGTAGCCCTATTAGAGGCGGAATTCGCTCGCTTGAAAAAGTCTTGGGTATATCGAATGTAGTATGCTTCCGGGCTCCAAGTACTAGCAATGGCGCTAGTAATAAGAGTTCCCTAACGCTCACTAGTATTCTCTGGTAAAAAATCGGCTTTGGATACATTAAAATAAATTGTAAAAGGAGTTTATTTTCTGATGCACTGCGCATTGATAGGTTTATATGCTTAGAAAAAGTTAGTGCTGCCAGAGGAAAACACCGATATACTTATAAACTAGATAGAGTAGGCAGGTTTCTTTTTGGAAACAAAAAGTTTTGCCGGATATGCTGGGTTTTTTTTTTTTACTTAACTTATAGTAAAAAATAAATAACTGATAGTTCGATTCTATCGATACCCATCTTTCTATTTTATCTAATAGGTAATTATAGAAGTTAAAGAATATTAATATACTATTAAGACCCATATATACAAGACCCCCTTTACTAAACAGATCTATAACAAAGTGGCATATCTGAGCATCAATAAAATGGATTAAGTTTGCTACGAAAGCGTTCACAGTTTTCGTCTTGGACTTTATAGGCGAACCATAGTTATCTCTTTCTAGCTTGTTAAGGTTAATTTGTTGCCTAATCGTGCCTCCGGATTTTTTGTGTGAGTAAAGAGCCAAACGCTTCGTTTTAATTTTATGGTGTCCTATTGTGCTGTTGTTATAGGGGCCTGCTAAAACGACGTCATCTATCTCAAATAATAGTTTAACAAGATGGCAACGCCATAAAATAGTTTGCCTTAGCCAAAGCGCTGTGTTTTTTAAAATTGTTAACTTTCGTAAGTTCTGGCTTCGTTTTCTAATGCAGCGATTATTTTATTTGCAATCGCTATTAATTTTAGTTCTGTAGGTAAGACACCATGTTCTCTGTAAAACTCGCTAAGATCTTTAGCGAAACCTTTGCTTGTTTTACCACAAATTAAGGGCATTACAATTGAGTTTACTAACTTCCGGTTTGGACGCTGGTTCTGATAATTGTATTAATTCTATTTGTATGGTGTTCGGGCCCAGGAGTGCCGGCTAATTCTGAGACAGGAGATCCCCTAAATCCTATTGAGTGGAGTAAGACAGCAAACGCTATAGCTGGAGTTACCCACATTCAGAAGTCTGCCAATAATTTCGAGTCTTTTTTTTAGCCTGTCGTTATTGCAGGTTGTATTACTTAGCAGCTAAGAAGTCAAAAAAAGACAAGGGTATTTTGCTAAAAACAGTAAATAACCCAGTCCCAAAACCTGCGGGCCCCTTTGGTCCTTACTTTTACTGCGGGGTAAGGACTGACATGCGCTTTGTATATTTTCCTTTGTGCCCTTTACCGCTTCGTTGTACGGACAGGGCACGAGGCTTAATGGACCTCCACGGCACAGCTCATAGGATTTCCAACTTTCTTACTTACAGAATTCTAAAATAGGAAAAATTCTTACTTCCTTACTTGCAGAAAACTTAAGTATCAATAGGGGTTCTTGAGCCGTGTCCCTTTCTTTCTAGTCTAACAGGCTATTGTTTTGTAAAGTAACTAGCAATAAAAGTTTAACTAGTAGGATTAATACATAGCCAAGTCTTGGTGATTCATTAGCATTAGCAGTAATTAGTTAACATCTACAAGCTATCTTTTAATAAATATGACATTTCCATCGTAGGGTGTAGATATTCTTTCAATAAAACCTTTAAAAGTGCCTGCTATGAAAAGTCGTTATAGCCCTATCTTCTTTTGAGGTATTGAGATTCTTTCTTTACTAGCTTATTTGGTGGAATCGGTAGACACGAAAGCTTTAAAAGCTTTTGCCCTCAAGGGCGTGCAGGTTCAAATCCCGCAATAAGCAACAAAATAAAACAACCTAACTGTTTTTGTTTGCCTAGCCTTACTAAAGGTCTTTTTTTAGTAAGGAAGGGTTTATCAATGTAAACTGGAGGGTTATTGCAAAAAAAATATAAATGTTAAGAGTTAATATAATATAAACAATGCTACACATTTTAGCTATATTCGAACTATGAATGTTTTGTACTTTATTTAATTATAAATTCCGGGTTTTGTTGTTACAGCATCTTTTTATTCAGGATAAAGAAGTAGCCCAGCTTCCGAGTTTAGAAGATCCGCTACTGTAAAGGTTTTTTTAAGAGGGCACATTTTGAAATATTCTATAATAGCTTCCAGTCGCACCTTGTCCTTGTTTCCCAAAGAGGGCTTTATTGCTTTTAAAAGGCCCACTAGTTCGTTATCCTCTAATACTTTTATTTTTGCATTGATGTCGGTTTCAAAAGCGCTATTGACCGTGTTTATTTCTTCAAGCTTTTTGAGTATTGGCTCAAAGGGAGCCGTCTCTTTATTTTCTTCGGCCGCTTTGTCCTTATGTACAAGCAATATATCGCAAAGCCAATTGTATAGATTATAGGCGTGGGGCCGGCTTGTGCGCACTAAAGCGTCTTTGTATAGATTCCTTAAAGAGCCTACATCTTTAGGACGGATAAAAAAACTATCGTGAACAGTCGTTATTGGCGTACCAGAAGGCATATGCTCTGCTATGCAGTAACACGCTGACGCGTCGCAAAAATGAATATAATTTGCGACTAGCGCATTAACTGTTTTCGTTTTTGATCGCACTAAAGATCCATCCGCGTCCCTTACCGGCCGCTTTAACGTAACCTCTTTGCGCCTATAAGACTTGTTAGTTGTATACCCCGTTTGATATTAAATAAACAGTTTTTTTTCCTCTTCTTTATGGTAACAAATATAAGTATTTCAGTAGTGCCCCCGTATAGTCAACAGGTCAAGGTCATATAGCATAGCGCCCATCGCGCGCATCATGTGCATGAAAGCATTTACTTTTGCAAATTCAGGCTCATTTTTTAAAGCTTTCATTATTCTAGCCGCGAGGGTTATTAGCATACTCTCAGTAGGTATCCACTCATAACGGATTAAGAATTCCTTGAGGTCTCTAGCAAAGCCTTTAGTAGTTTTACCATAAATTAAAGGCATCACTATTTTTTTTATAAACGCCCTATCAGCGTTTTCTAGAATACACTTGACTAATTTTGTAAGCGTCGCGTCCTTAAAGGAGTCTTTTTTTAAAAGAGTCTTTTCCCCCTTTATTTTATTTAATAAGCGTTGGTAAAGGTCCTGTTGATTACCGCTACCGCCCGTTGCGCGAAGAACATTTGTCAATTTACACATCTTCTTGTCGCCGTTTATCACACCCATTATTTGGTAAGCTGACGCTGAAGCATCATAAAAAACACCAACCTTATCGTACACCCCCGAACGAATAAGCAGTAACTGATTTACTTGCATAGCAGTTAATTTTTCCGCCAAAAGATCCGCAAATAACAAATCCAGAAACCCTTCGTTCTGGATAAGCCTGTTTCCAAAAATAGCATCCCATTTTTGGATTAACTCGTCTTCTACTAGGACTTCTTCTAGTAACAGCCGAAACATTTTTTTTGTAGTTTCATTTTTGTTACGGTTCACAGGCCCTTTTTCGGAATGAAACCCTAATAAACTTTTTACAGATTCATTCAACTGAATATTTAGATGCCCTATTCGATAAATACGTCCCCTAAAGTCCTGGAATGTCGGCCAGTAAATGGCCTTCCCCTCATATAATTCGGCAATGTAGAGTAATTCCTGGTTTTTTAAAGTGTCGTATTTTTTCGACAGCAGCTCTTTTTCAGCAGCTATTCTTGTTTCTGCTTTAGCAGCGTACGGATCCGAAAACAGTATAGTAGTTTTTTTATTTACCGCTTTTATCATTTCCTCCGTCGGCCTTAGCCAATCGTCATTAAGCAAGAATACTTCGTTCAGGGTTAGTCGATCCTCGTACTTATTATAAAAATTATATTCATTCAAGGGTCACAAAAAGGTACTTTTTGGAGCCTATTTATGGCCTCAGAATGCTTTAAAAACATACGGTGCGTGTGTTACGCGATCCGTATGTTTCTCCAGGTAACCTTGGTATGAAAGGTTTGTAAGTGAAAATAACAAATGTCCTCCATTTTCACCCCTCCCCGTAGATTCTACTGTCCAATCGTTTGGCGGATAAACCATAGGTAACGCACACTTTTTAGGGTACGTTAACAAATCAGAGCCGCACCATACAAAAAAGCCCGTGCGAATAGGCTTGCCTTTGTGGGAGATTGTAGCGTAATTTTCTAATAAGCCGTCTTCTAGTAACTTTCCAGTGATTACTGCAGTCAACGCTTCACTATATTTAGTAAAGAATACGTTTGCGTCGCTTATATCGCCCTTGTCAACGAATTCAATATCTTCTTTATTAGGGGCTTTTTTTTTTTTCAAGTGGTACCCTACTAAATGTTCGTAGATATCGCTTTGAAGTAGACTAAGCCAACTTACTGATTTTACACGGGGGCGAAGATCTATAGGCCCTCCGGCCCAATCGTTTAAAATACTTGCATTGACGTCCAGAGACTGTGTTAACGCTTTACAAACCGCTAATGTTATTAAACAGGATAACGTTTTCTCATCAAGATTTTCATCAAAAATAGTATACTTTGCTGAGATCTTGGTTTTTTGCTTTTCTAGTCGGGTCGTGGTCTCCTTAATGAGGTCTTTCCAGCAAATCGACTTCAGATCATTGGGTATTACTGGAATAGCTTGCTGAAGTGAAACACTAAGCTCCCTAATTCCGCAAACATTTGAAAGACATAAAGCTTAAGTTCCGGATTGTTTACTATTATTAGGTCGAGTTCTTCCTCGAGTGCTTTTAAGTATTCAACTAACCCCTTGCTAAATCGTTTTTTACTATCTACATGTTGCAAAGTAAAGCAGTTATACTCTATTTTTGACTCGATTCCATGGTTGGATTTTTTGAATACTTTTATTTTGCTCTTCCAGAGACACGCCCTTTAGGATGTTGGTGCTAAGCGTACTTTTAGTACGACTGTATGATAATGCGTGTGTTGCTACAGCACGCTTTAGTAGGATTTTTTCAATTCGATGATTCATATTTAATTTATTTATTTTAATTTTTGTTACAAACAACTTCTTATACTTTGCTTTATTTTGAAAGGGCACAATTCCCTTTTTATAGTTTTATAATTTTATTATAAACTAACGCTAACGGTTTTTTCTTTTGTTTAGTTTTATATAAATACAAAACATAACTAAAACACTTAAAAAGCTAACTAGTTCGTGTTTTGTAATTTATAATTTATTACTAAGCTTAAAGAATAACACTAACGGTTTTTTTTCTTTTATTTCTTTACTTTTATATAAATATATAAAAGTAAATACAATTACTACGCTTAAAGAATAAAGCAAAAAGGGAGGCTTTTATTTGATTTAGTTCTATAGCATATTACAAAACATAACGAAATTACTTAAAGAGCTAATTGGTTCGTATTTTGTAATTTATTATAAATAACTCAATAACTATTAAGTTTAAAGAATAAAGCAAAAGGGGGACTTTTACTTGATTTAGTTCTATATAAATACAAAATACAACTAAATAACTACTAAGCTAATTAGTTCATGTTTTGTAATTTATTCTTAATAACTAAATAACTACTAAGTTTAAAGAATAAAGCTAACGGTTTTTTCTTTTGTTTAGTCCTATATTATATTAATAGTTACTTAATATTAATTAGGTTAATAGTTATTTAATATTTATTTATTATTTTATATAAAATATATAATAATAAGTAGCTATTAGGTTTACCCTCCGGGGCCCCCTCCTCGGGGAGAGGGATGTACTATATCTCACTAAGGTGAGATAAGTACAATCCACCTATTGAGAGAAGGTAACCTGAGCCTTGTCGGTAGACGTTTCTGGTACTAACCCGCTTATTTTCTCCTTCATAGGTCTTTCTACAATCTAACCTGATCGTAAACCTATAACTGATCTGTTTTCTTTTATTCGTAAATACATTTGCTCTTTAAAAGAGCGCTCAGAATGAGATCTAAAATTACTTATCTGAGATAATCGAAAACAAACGAATTGTTTGCTTTTTTTCTGAGAGAAGTTTAACCGTTCGCCTGAGGGAAGTATAACCTTATCGCCTTTGCTGCTACAAATTGCAACAGCCAGGGGGGACCCGCTGGGGGTTCCCTTTTATGATCCCAGGGAAAAGTGTATGCCAAATCAGGCTTTTGTACGACGTCAAAATATTTTTATCGAACTGGACGGGCTCACCGATAACCACATTGCAAAATATCCGGGTTAGCCCGTCTAGTCAGTGTTCGAGACTATTACCTAGCCCCCTCGTCCCGCTAGGTAAAATCAGCCTCCACCTTTCTTTAGGCTGTCTTATGTTTAAAAAATTTGACGTGTACGATAGCCAATTGCATTTGTTTAAGTTAATTTTATTTAGTCCCCAGTGAATTATTTCCGCTGCACTTCATCAAGTAAGCCATCAACCACGCAGTACATCTCCATTAGGCCAAGTATTCGAATTTCCGCTATCTGCCGCGTTTTTAAATTTTTGTTTGTAAAGCGATTTCTAATCCTTTGCATAACAAGCGACGCAACCATATCAATGCCGTCCTTGGTTGGAGCTAAAAGTATTCTTAACATTCAAAACCCGTTCGTTATAAACGGCGTTATTTTCTTTTATATTAACTAGCTGTTTGAAAGCATTTTCTAGATTAGCGAGTGATTCCGCGGCTTTTCGTTTTCTTTCATTTAAAGATATTTTTGATTTTGTTTGTTTCATTCGAATCTATTTGTTTATAAAATGAACCAGTATAGGGAACCTAACCCTCTCTGAATCGCTATTGCATTGTTCAGGCCCTTCTTATTATTTCATAGAAGTACTCGTATTTCGTTGGTATTGGTAGTTTAGTAAAAAACCATACGTATTGTTTGTGTGTTACCAAGCCTCCTTCCTCGCTTGGTAAGATCAGCCCCTTGACCGCTTGGTTAAATAGGCTGCCCTTGCGTAAAAAAAAATTTGAAATATATAAGTGTATTATTGTTTTACTTTTAAAGTAAATAAAAAATAAAGCTGTGTGTGGGGATATATTCGCAAAAATATCTGCTTTTGACCGAAGAATAAAAATTAGTATATTGAGGCCCCTAAAAATAAAAATAGCGTGCTTAAAATTGGAAATACGAGATCTTTATGACCTTGAATTTATGAAAAACTGGAGCTAAATAAAATTAACTAAATAAAATTATTAACTAAATAAAACTAACTAAAAACAAAAAACCCGTTCTATTGCTTGTCGCTGACGTTATGGAACACTTGGACTAAATCCTTCACGATTTGGTAGGCCTGGATGTCAGCCATTAGCATGATCTCAGTGCGCTCCCGGTTCGTTAGGGTATGTCCCAGCAAAAGATTTTTAGTCGTTTCTTGAGTTACGTTGCGAGCCATCTGGTAAGCCTGTACATTTTTTAAGCCGTCCCTTTCCAGTTGTTTTATTCTCCGGTAAGGGTCTGGTTTTGCGCTTAAAGGCTCATCCAGCCAGCGCCGCATTATTTTTCTGATATTACTCTTTTTATCCGTTGTCTTCTTTGATATCGGCTTTCTCTTTTTAATGGTTGCCATTGTAAATATTTTATTTGTAAAGATTTGAGCAAAGCGCTAATAAATCATATAATTTCTGTGCAAGATACAGTCTTGTTACATATAGGTTAAAGTAAAAACTAAGGCCTCACAAAAATATTCAAAAAATAAATAAATAGGAAAGCGCGAAGCTCAGAAAATCAAGTTAAACGCCTTTTCTCGGCCTTCATGGGTTTCGATACAGAACATAAAAGCAGCTATTTCTTTTTCACTCCAAGACTGAAAGGTCCCCGGGATGTCGCCCGTCCGGGTCAAATGCTGCTCAGCGACTACTCGCTTGGTTAGCAGTTGGAGTACCTCGGTTTTGCTAAAGAGACGCTGGCCAATTAGAGTGTATCGGAGATATTGGTCGTCCCAATGGCGCCCGAGGGCTTCCCTAACACAAGAGTTCATAAACATTATATCTACCTCACCAGAAAAATCCTGTGAATACAAATAACAGAGGCCAGATACAAGCTGTACGAAACCGTAAGCCGCAAAAAACATTACAGTATACTTAACAAAAGCATTTTCTGAGCTGGACCCGTCGGCGCCATACGCAGTCTCGGGGAAAATTACAAAAAGTAATGATATTATTAACGGTGTTATTTATTTTTGTCATGGTTTAAATTTTTAAGTTATTACTGAAGTCGATGCGCACCTCCAGGCCAAATAATATCCGCGGCCTAGCCCCGGTAAGCAACAAAGCGATAACGCGATGCAAAATAGCGCCGCGCCCACTACTAGGAGCTTCTTTAAAGGAGCAAAACTACTACGTTCAAAGTGTTTTAGAAGCCTACGGCATAAAAACAAAGATACTTTTTGAACCGGAGGTTCTTGAAGCATTTATTGAGCAAGAAAAAACCTTTGGAAAAGGGCTTATTACGTATTTAAGAGATTTAGAAAAACAGTAGGATCGCCCAATAATTGATGATAAACAGCTAAAGCGGTATATTTTACAAATAATCTCGGAGTAGGGAAGCTTGGTATTTCCAAACACTTCAGCGTGTTATTCACTGGTTCCTAATGACCTTAAAAAACTAGACTGGAAATCTCTAATAGCGGAGTTTCATAAAGGTCTAGAAAAACAAAGCTATTTTGATATAGGCAAAATGAGACCAATAATTAATGTGTTTCTAAAAGAAAAAACCCTCCCCTGGTAATTTCTTGTCTAGTGTCATTGTCCCTATGTACCCTTCTAACGAAGTCTTTAAGTAAAAACACAAATGGGCTTCTAGTCAATGCCAATGGCGAGTACGCAGGCGAAGAAATGGGCCAACGTCCGCGCATAAAAGCTGCAGCCTGGTTAAACCACCTTGTGCAAGCTCTCGAAGTACATTTCGATGGCGTATACGGAGGAGAAAAACAAAAGCTAGCAAACGGCGAAAATAAGGAAAAAAAAGACGGGAAAAAACTAAAACTAGACAAAACGAGTTACGAGTCACTAGAGAGGATAAAGTTACTGCGTTCGTATAGCGTAAAATTAGCGCAGACTATTACGGAAGCCTTGCTAGTGGAGGGTGTACTCGTTTCGTATAAAACGATCGCGACTAGGTCGGAGGCTAATACTACTAAAGGGTTTAAAACACCTGGGTATTTTGTATGGTGCGGATCCAATTTACTAGTGTTTCCTAGAACATTAGCGTTACCTATGATTTACCCGCCAAATGATTGGGTAATTAACAACAATGGAACCATAAATGGAGGATACTTGTTATTTGAATTAACAAACCTTTCATATCAAGGGTATTTAAACAAACGTTTTAACCATTCGCATAATCATAATTGAACTTTAAAGCACACAGAGGCTTTAAACAAGTTACAAAAGGTGCCATTTGTTGTTAATTCTTTAATTATACGGTTTTATAACACCTATCAAAGTAAACTAACGGAAAAAGAGATTCTTTTACTTGATAATCGGTGGCTAAAGCCAACAAAAGAAATGTTGCAAATTATCAATATTTTTTACAAGAAGCAATTTAATGATCCAAAAGGCGAGAAAATTGAAACAAGAAATGCTGCTCAAAAGGCCCTTTTGTCAAAAAGAAACGCAACTATAAAAACCCAAGATACTCTTTTTATTACACAATTGTATTTAAAGAAAAAAATGTATTGGTGTACATTTCAGGATTTTAGAGGCCGTATTTATCGCATGGGGCATCTGAATATTCAACAAGATAGTTTTGTAAGAAGCTTAGTAGGGTTTCATAGTGACAAAGCCCTTGTAAATCGTAACAAAAACAAATACACAAAAATAAAGTTTGATTTACTGCTGGAATCCATTTTAATTGAAGAACATCTAATAAAAAAATGGAGTGCTATTTTTGGACAAAAAACAATACATGAAAAGGGTTTTATGGAATTGTTGTTTAATGATCTTTTGGCAAAAAATCTTACTTTAATACAAGTAGGTCAGTTATTGCATCTTCGTCAGGGAGCATACGATAAAATAGGCGTTTTTTATGACGCTTCTGCATCCGCTTATCAAGTAATGGGTGTATTGACCGGCGATAAAAAGTTGTGTCTATTAACAAATGTATTGAAAGAAAAAAACAATACAACGCTCAAACAAGATATTTACACTCATTTAGTAAACAAAATTACTATCGAAGATACACTAATTGATGCAGCAAGCAAAAAATTGGAGAATAGAAATATTTCACCAAAAGTGTATCACTCAGTTATTTTACATCTTAAATCATTTGCAGAAAACGCTGACAGGGCTTTATTAAAAAAAATAGTGATGCCTTTAGTGTATGGTAAAACAACCCAAGCTTTCTCAAAAGATTTAAATACGTTTTTTAACGAATATAACTTATTACCTTCAGAGGAAGAATCAAAGTTAATGGCAAGTATAATTATAAACCAGTTAAAAACAGAGCCTGAGTTTATAAAAGCTAATAGTTTTATGAAAATGATGCGAGCTCTAGGAGCTGTTTTATTTGAAGACGGTCTTTTGAGTATAGATGGTCCCTATTGGAAATCAAGTATCGTTTATCATAAGGAAAACAAGGAAAACATTAATCTATATTATAAAGGGGCGGACAACGCTGGATATAAAAGAAAAGAAGTTAAGTTAGTTCGGCCTGAAAGGGATGAGCAAGGGTTTCTTATAAAATCTAAAGTTAAAAGTGTTAATGCGCTAGTGGCTAATTACGTTCATTTTATCGATGCATCGATTTGTTATTACGTTATAAAAAATCTACCTTCAAACGCGCCTATTGGCACAGTTCATGATAGTTTTTTTATTCAACCCCAAAATATTGACTGTTTAAAAAACGCATACAAAAAAGGGTTAGTATTTGGATATAAAATCCATGTGTATAATCTTTTAAATTGGTTGTATCAAATCTTGTATAACTATGGAAAACACAATAAGAATCTTTTTGATGATAAACAACTGAAACTATTAAAAAAGCTTTTAGACGCTGTACAATTTAACAAAAAGTTTACAAATAATTTTGAAATTAGTACTGTTGAAATGCAAATTAAAACGTTAAGCTCATCAGAAATTATTGAGTTATTAGAAGCGTTACGGCCTGTTTTAAACAAAAAAAATCAAGTAAGATTTCGCGTTATAATAGATTATTTTAAAGTGTATAGCTTCGAACATTCTATGGAAATAATCCATGCTATGGATTTGGAATCCGGCGCAATGCTATATCCTAGCCCTTAAAATATTATATAAAAAAAGCATAAGCATGATTGATTTTTTTTAAATTATGGGTTATGTAAAACCCAGTGTTTGTCTATGTACGACATTTTTTTCATACAAAAAAGCACGGGTGGGCGTACCATATGCGGCGGCCCTCTAAAAGAGGAACAGCAAAAATTGCTCTTCTTTACTATTATATTATATTATAATATAGTAGTTACGGCGACGTTTATACTTTTAAGTAAAGTAGTTGTTTTTTAATTAACATTTAAAGCATTTCGTAAACAAGCGCAAGGACATATACATACATTTCAAGTATTGATTGAAAGCTTCTGATCTCTTTCAGAGCACTGCTTTTGGCAGTAAGCAAAGATATCTATACTTAATCGTATGAAACAATGGTTTATATTATGGCAGATTGTAATGTAAGCACGATGCTGGTTTGTTTTACTCTAAAGGATGCTTTTTAAATCTGCTTTTTATAAAACAGCAAAAAAAGATGCCTAATTCCTTAGGTTTGTTGGGCTCAAACGCCAACAAATATAAGGAATTTCACCAGAAACGTCAAGTGACAACGGCTCCGTTTGCCTTTTAAGATAAGGCTCTTACCGAACTAAGTGAGGTTAGTGCCTTTCCCCCGGAGGGTAAAGGCCGCGCGGCCTTGGAGCGCCCCCCGGAGGGTAACCTAATAATCTATATTACAATATATGAAATATATAAATAATAAATAATTATTATATATAAATAATAAATAAAATAATATAATTTATTAAACATACTGTATATTATTAAATATACATTATATAATATACAAACAAATACTTCAAATAATGGAATTTTTATTATTATATTTTATTTGTATATTATATAATATGCAGTCTGATTTTTGAATTTGTTGTTTTTTGTTTTTGTTTTTATGTAATTCTTATATGATTACAATTCTTATATGATAATTATAAAATTTTTGGAATATACATAGTATGATTTTTACATTTTTATTACTAAACGTGCTGTTTTTAAGCACAATGCCTATAATGGCTTATGCAATGAATGATAATTTTACTACTGAAACCCGATTGTGTGCTGGTTTAGCCATAGCCGGTGTAGCAACCGTAGGAACACTTATTGCGGGAATTCGGTATTTGTTGTTAGGTAATTCCGTTAGCGGATTAATTTCTGAAGGAACGGCTGCTGGAAATGCGCTTATAAATAACGTTGAAACGTCGAGTAATTTGCTTATAAATAACACTGAAGCTGCTGGAACTCGATTAATTGATCATGCAGGAACTAGTGTAGATCAGAGAGTTCAAACAATAACTGCTGCAGTAGATGATCGTATTGTTACAGTCACAGACCAAATAAATCCTATTAGACAAGTGCAAAAATTAAGTGATAACGCTACGTATTTGATCAAACGGGTTTTAAATAAAGCAAATGATGCGTTAAATTCAAATTCGGGATTTTCTAATCTCGAAGACGAATTAAAAATAAGACTTCATACTGGTTTACAAAAAGCGTTGGCTGACTTGGAAAGAACGAGCGACGTAAATGCGGCTTTACAAAATATGAGGCAAGAAGAATTAGAATGGCTTCAAGAATATACTGTAATATCCCGTGAGCCTTCTACTACCGGGTCTGTAGAAATGCATTCAGTTTTGGAACCGTTTGTTAGTTTTTATGATTTTTGGGTTTTGGTAGATTTTTGTGGGGTTGCTTTTGTTTTACTTATTATTAGTGGCGTGTTATTAAAAATGGCTGATTAATAAAAAGAATTTTTGTGCAAGTAAACCGGCATGCCGTAGGGTTCGGCAGTTATGGTTTTTTTTCTTTATAATAATATTATATTATCTATAGTCCGTTTTCCATAATATAGCCTATTATTATAAAGCAGTTTTTTTAAAATTTTAGAAAACGGCCAAAAAAGTAGATAATCATTTGTATTGTCTTTTGTGATATGAAAACTGCTATTGATATTGCAACTTTAAAAGCTTTTTTGTTTTTAAGTTTATTTGGTAAGCGTTTTTTTTTAGTAGTAAAAAATGCTTCTGGTTAAAAGAATAAAGAAAGGATTGGCGAGTGTTGCTCCTTACCAGCGAGTTTGTAATTAATTTTTTAATTATAAAAAAGGATTTGTGGCCCCTTTATCTAATAAAAAAAGTAAAAATATGTTACATATAAAAAAAGATATCCATCAAAAAAATGTTTGTACAGTGGTATATTGTACTAAAACAAGTACTGAAGGTAACAAAAAAGTTACGGAAGTATTAAAAAAGTTTATAAAAATAAAATCGTCAGAAGAACAAATTCAAGAGGCAGCGATAAAAAGAACGTCTGCAAAAGTTCGTAGACAAACGTTGCTAAATAGCTTAGGTAAATTATTGCCAAAGCATATTCAAGCACAAGAAGGGACAATAATTACGATTGAAGCATATCATAGTCTACTAAAAGAGTTAGAAATAAACTTTGATATTAAAAGCCAATTGGCTGCTTCCGTTGCCAGTAAAGTTATTAAAGACAATATAAAACAAACCCTTAAAACATCGGGGTTAAAGAATCGACAAAAAGCTGAAATTGAATTATTAGCATTAATAGAGATGGTTAAAAAACTAAATGCGTTAATTCGTTTTTGGAAAGTGGAGCCAATCAAAATATGGCGCGTTTCAAATGTAGCACACAATGTGTCGTAATGAAAAAATCGAGTCCACCCTGGTTTCAGGAATTCGTAGAGTTTTTTTAGGTTACTAGTACCTCTTTATTGAAATCCCAAAACACTGTTTTTGACTTATATAAGGGGAATAAAAAAAGGGGCCAAACCCCCCTTTTTTTGAAACACTGCTCGCTGTCAGGGTAGAAAGTAGGTTCAAATCCTACCAAAAGCTCCTCAATTTCCAGTACGTATTGGAATGTTGCTTTACCTGCTTCCGGTTCCGGTACCCTTCCTCCATAAACCCTGGTTGATTTACACCAAAACCACTAATTGCTCGATAGGTTTATTAGACCTGACTAAACCCTTTTATATCATCAAAGAGTTGCATTTGTATCTTACTGGAGTATACAAAAGATTCTCTCTGCCTTTACCGAGGGCTCAAGCTATTTTTAAATAAGCCCAATTGTATCCTTGGAGTGTTTCTCTTTTTTTTACTCATCGCTGGATACATTGCATATGTAAATTTATTATGTATCTAGCTAAATTGTAGTATTTATGTTTCATATCAAATCCTTTAATAGCTTTAACGAAAGTACCCGTAAAGTAGATAGCGCTGGTCTGGGCTAATACGGGGATTATAAAGAATCTGTTTAAAAGAGTAGCTAGCTCAGTAGGTAGAGCATGCGTCTCATGAACGCTAGGTCAGTAGTTCGAATCTACTGTTGCTCAGTAGTGATTATTTTAGTCCGCTTTTTTTTTTTATCTAGTAGGCATGCTTTAATAAATAAAAGGGTTTTAAGTTCAGAATAACATATTTATAGTAGGCTAGGAATACAATATAAAGAGCTTCTTAGCCCCTCCCTACAAAAACAAATTATAGATTGAAGTACGTTATGAGTAGTTCAGTTTATTTAAGAGTAGTAGCAAGTACTATTTTGTAGATTTTACAAAGATACGCTTAGCGATATATTATCTCTTTTTAAGATTGGCGAGCATTCGCCAATTAATTATATATTATTTCTATGCAAGATACAGCAGCAAAACTAATAGGTGCAGGATGTGCTACAATCGCTTTAGCAGGTTGTGGAGCAGGTATAGGTATTGTGTTTGGTTCATTAATTACTGCGGTCGCGAGAAACCCTAGTTTAACTAAGCAATTATTTAGTTATTCCATTCTAGGATTCGCCTTAACAGAAGCGATCGCTTTATTTACGTTAATGGTAGTATTTTTAATACTTTTTGCAATGTAAAAAAGGACCCCCCCCCCCCTTAGTCTTTTTTGGGCTTTCTTTTGGAGTGTTTAGTTTAATGGTAAAACGTTGACCTTACAAGTCAATTATGGCAGTTCGATTCTGTCAATACTCATTTAAATATATATTTTGCGAAATACCTCAAAAAGTATGTGTTGAGATGCTTTAATTCAAAAAATAGTGGCTACACTTAGAACACAGAGCCGAATGCAAAGGAAATTTGTAACTAACAGATTGACAAATGACACTTCGCATATGCTAAAGCGTTTTGCTACGCTAGCAAATCAACTCCTACTTCCTTTTGTCATCTTGAGAATTCAGCATTTTAAATGAATAAGAAAAAAAAACAAACTATTACAGTTGAAAAGGTCTAAATTCACTCTCTTTTTTACCCTAAGAAGAAAAGAGATCTTCGGAGAATTAAAGCTATTCTCAGTCAGCCAAACACACTAAAGGTTGTCTTCTTGGATCAAAGAAATCAAAATATTCTATGTAGACAAAGAAAGCCCTTATAATAAGGTAGTACTTGTAAGTAGCTTAAAGAATATTGTGCCAATGAGTAATGTCACTATTAATATTGATATTTTTACTTTAAAGATGCTGTGAAACTAAAAGATGCTAAAAAAAGGCTTTAAAAGCTCAATTGGTAGAGCGTTTGATTGAAAATCAAAAGGCTGTAGGTTCAACCCCTACTTAAAGCAGTGTATATAACAAAGTTTGCTTTTTGCGAGTTCCCATTTTATTATATTTACTCTCATATATATTTGTAAACCCTCTTGTTGTTTACAAAAAGTATTCGAGTCCTTTCTTTTGAGGCCCTTTTGGCTTTTAAAAAGGTCTGAAGTGTTTAATTTACACTAAAACCTAAAAGCAAATGCTTAACAATCGAAAATCCTGCCCAGGGTTATCTTCTTGTATCGTATTTTCTTTACCCGTTATTTTTTTCGTTAAACTATGAGATTTATTTTATTTGAAATATACTATCGCGTTTTTTATACAATCGGAGTAATGAGTATAATAGAGTGCTTTTCATACTTTATACAAGGGCACCAGCTAGAATATTTTTCTGGGTTTTTAGCGTTTAATTATCAAGCAGTCGATTTTGACTCTTATGGAGATCTTAGACGCATAGGGCTTGGATCGTTGCCTAAAGATTTAAAGCAGGACGACACCTTTTTACTGTTTGAGAATAAACAAGAGCATACGGGCAATTGGAGAGACAGGGCGCCTATTTTGAAGCTAGGGATCTTTAGCGATTTTGAAACGAGCCTTCCAGAAAAGCAGTCGAGCCATTTTTTTGCTCTAAGCCCGAACGAAGGAAGGGCTTGGTTCTATTTACTTATAGTGTGTGTAAGCTATTTTTATTGTCTAGAGGTAGAAAAAGCAACGTTGAACAACGTGCTTATATATGCTAAACTAGTTAATTTTTGTATTTTAGCAATCACCCAGATATATCTCGTAGTGATACCGGGCCTACTAAAAAAGTGGCTGAGAAATTATTTTGTCACATGGATGACTTTTTCGAGTATTCTTTTCTCTAGTAAATCAGCTATTTTTATTTTTACTGCAAGCTTTGAAGAACTGCAACTAGAGCAACTTGATAGCGAACTGTTATAGCTTATAAAGAATAATTATTTTTTTGTAAATAACCGCCTATTGTAGGCCCCCGCTTTCCAGCCTTTAATCTTTTTTCTTACCTCTTGCTAACCAACCCTTGAGGGTAAGAAGGAAATGAAAGTAAAGGAAAAACATAAACACTGTAAACGTATAAATCGCTATGATACAAACAAAAACGAAAATTTTAATAAAAGACAACAGCGACTTTTTAAAAGCTAACTGTATCAATAGCGGTGTAAAAAGAAGTGCAAAAGTGGGTTGCTGTATCAAGGCAAGTATTTCCAGGATGAAACCGGGTTCGAGCCTTGGAGCCCCTTTGAAAAGTGCCCGAGAGAATGCAAAACAGCGCTTGCACAACCTATTAATAGTCCAAACAAAAGCGCCAATACTGCGCGCAGACGGAAGTTCTTTACATTTTAATTTTAATAGTGGGGTGTCTATACTTTTTAAAAAGGCGGGTACTAAAAAACAACACCTGTTAGGCTTTAAGCGCATAAATACCGCCGTACCCTTTGAATTAAAAAACAGAGAATGTATACAAAAAATAAAGGGAGTACCTAATGTGATTAAACTAGCGAAGCATTTACTATAAGATTGGTAGCTGCCGTCTTACACTATACTCTTAACCGAAGTATATAGGATAAAAAAGGTAAGGACAAAGAGAGTTCTTTTAAAACGATTTAAATAAAAACTATGTCTATTAAAATTATAAACAATCAAATGCCATCAATTTTAGAAGCAAAACAAAACCTATTATTTTTCCAAGAAAACCTTTTATGGGAGCCTAGTTATATGCCAGGATATGATGTCTTTAACCAGCTAGTTATAACCGGGTTAATTGTTTTTTGGATTGGTTTAACGGGAATTTTCTTTAACCGTCGATTAGTGATAAGTATACTACTTGCAGTAGAGTTAACGCTATTGTCAATAAATTTATTAATGTTAACGTTTGCTGCAGCAATAGGTGACCTTATAGGAGTAATGTTTGCGTTATATATTTTATGCGTAGCTGCGGCCGAAAGCGCGATCGGGCTCGCGTTGATAATTATTTGGTATCGAGTAAGGCATACTGTTAGTGTGCAATATATTAGTTTGTTAAAGGGCTGGCGGGGGGGGGGGGGGGGGGGGGGGGGGGGGGGGGGGGGGGGGGGGGGGGGGGGGGGGGGGGCGGGGGGGGGGGGGGGG
>JAUMHE010056010.1:0-20148 GCA_032359235.1 Enteromius mattozi
ACCACATCAGCTGGGAGACCCAAAGCTATGAGTTGTGCCCTCTCAGGGGCCACACCCACAGCTTCCACAACTCCGGGTGGGGGTGAAAGATGGTGCCCCCCGCCTGTGAGAGGAGATCCCTCCTGACGGGAATCTCACATGGGGGGCCGTTTAGGAGATCTATCAGGAACACACTTGGCCCGACCAGAACGGGGCTACTAACAGTAGGCGAACACCGTCCTGGCGCACTCTCATCAGAACACCCGGGAGCAGAGCGATAGGGGGAAAGGTGTACAGATGCAGCCTCTGCCAGGTCTGTACCATAGCGTCCAGTCCCAGGGGAGCTGGAGGAGCTAGAGGGAACCAGAGGGGACATTGCGCGTTCTGGTGACTTGCAAAGAGGTCCACCTCTGCCTGATAAAACATTCTCCATATCTGCTTCACCACCTCGGGGTGAAGCATCCATTCCCTGGGCCTCGGCCCTTGTCTCGACAAGACGTCTACATTCAGGTGGCCAGGAATGTACATTGCTCTCAGCGAGAGGACTTTGCCATGGCTCCACACAAGGATCTGGTGTGCCAGTTTGTACAGTGGCTGTGATCGCAGACCACCCTGGTGGTTGATGTAAGAGACCACCGCTGTGTTGTCAGTGTGCACAAACACATGACGATTTCTCAGGTCTGGGAGAAAGTGCTTCAGCGCTTGAAACACGGCCAGCATCTCCAGGCAGTTGATGTGCCATGTGAGATGGTGAACAGTCCACAGACCGTGGGCTGAGCGGCCACTAATGACTGCTCCCCAACCGGTGAGAGATGCATCTGTTGCTAACATTAACTGGCGACAAAGAGCTCCCAGCACCGGGCACTGATTCAGAAACCAAGGGTTTCTCCACATGTCTAAAGCTCGCACACATCGTCAGGAGACCTTGATCGTGCAAAGTGGATTTGCCCTGGGTGGAAACCCCTTGGTCTTGGGTTTCATGTACAGCAGGCCAAAAGGTAATATTAGCCAGTCGTCTATGTAGTTTAGAATGCGAACGCCCTGAAGCCGCAGCGGAGCTAGGGCTGCATCTACTACTTTCGTAAACATCCGGGTGAAAGTGCTAGGCCAAAGGGAAGAACCCAATATTGATACGCTTTGCACCCGAAAGCGAACCTCAGGAACTTCCTGTGAGAAGGATAAATGGACATGTGGATGTATGCGTCTTTTAGACCTATCGTTACAAACCAGTCCTCGGATCTGATTTGTAGTATCACTTGTTTCAGTGTGAGCATCTTGATCTTCAGCTGACTGACTGAGCGGTTCAGTTGCCTGAGATCTAAAATGGGCCTCAGCCCTCCATCCTTCTTGGGAACTATGAAGTACTGGCTGTAGAAACTGGATTCTCTTTCGTGAGGAGGAACCAACTCTATGGCCTCAGAAGAGTATCTACTTCTTGTGCCGTACGTGCCTTTTATGCATCCTGGTCTGATGTCACCTGCCCTGACGTCACGCCCTTCCATTGGATAGATTCTAAAGCAGATTCAGAGCGTGTCACGCAGGAAGCGTTCCCATAGCGTTTCAGGACGCAGTTTGAGTTCCCCAAAAGGAACTACTTTTATAATGAATTATACATAAGTGTTACCTTGATTTTTTTTTATTTGAATAGAATTGTGAGATATAAACTCATATTTCAGAGACAAACTATGAGAACTGTGAGATAAAAAAAAAACTTTTTATTTATTTCTTTTTTTCATTCCATTGTGGAAACAGGCTTCCATACAATATAGTTTTTTTTCTTGACACATTTTGTGCAAAATGGGTTAGAAGCCCTGTTCTTCAAGTCTATAATAATAAATAATGTAAGTTGCCTCTTTACCAACATATAGCTTTTAGATCAAACATCAGCTTAATACCATCAAAACATCAAAAGTAATAGCATGCATACACTTCTATTGACCTGAGGCAATACAAGTGCTCACGGTAGACTTGTTCTCTAAGACTGTGTGTGCTAATGGTGGGCAGACTCTTGAGTATTTAAACCAAGGGCTGCAGTGCTCTCTGAATCTGACCAATTAGGTCTGAGCACACAGTGGCCTGGAGCTGAGAGGATGATGTGCCGTCCATAGCTACTTTAATTCCAGGCCACTGAGACTCATTTATTTATGACACTTATCAAAACGAAAACAACCAAGAGAGTTTCGACCTGTTATAAGACAAAGAGAG
Source organism: Enteromius mattozi (assembly GCA_032359235.1). Taxonomy (NCBI): domain Eukaryota; kingdom Metazoa; phylum Chordata; class Actinopteri; order Cypriniformes; family Cyprinidae; genus Enteromius; species Enteromius mattozi. The sequence goes on from JAUMHE010056010.1 coordinate 2,185, forward strand.
AATGGAAGATTGAGTGCACATTTTCTGGGGTGCTTTGTGTCTTTTAGATGCATATTTACATTTGCATGTCTGTTTATCACTACAAACAACCAAAAATCTTTTTCTGTTGATGGTGTAAATGTGCACTAGTGTGTGTGGGTTAGGGGGGCCTGTGGGTATGTCTGTGTGTGGTGATGGGCTATTAAAGCTTTAAGAAAATGAATTTGGCTCCAGGGGCTCTTAGAGTAAAAAGAGTGGATGCTCTGCAGCGGGCTCTGTTAAAAGGTTAGAACCCTCTTCGGGCCAGGTTCTGCCTTTGTGTGCTGTTATGGCAAAAAATAATAAATAAATAAGCAATAAAAAGGTATATATGCCATTACATCACACAAATTATACATAAATATTTTATTTATATTTTTATCTAAATACCTTAATTTGGAGCACCTAATATATGTTTTTAGAATGCTACATGCAACCAATGTTTTCGCCGAGTACTCTTGCCCAAGAATTGCATAAAATTATTGCAAGAATTATGAATAAAAACAAGTCAACCTCACAGTATATAAAGTTGAGGCTGTTCCAGTCTCAAACACGTTGGCATGGGTGTTAAACGTAACAAGTCAAAAGTGTTTCTCATCGACTTTCCTCAGTCTGATGTTTTCCCTTCATTAGTAAAACCTGCAAATGGCTGCATGCTCTGGGAGAGATCCTGTCTAATTAAACAGGTCCGGGGGCAGGCAAGGTAATCTCTACCCATCCTCGCTGGGGAGGCCAGATCACAGGCCTTCTTACTTCTAGGATAGAAAGAAAAAAACTTCCCAGAATGGATTAGATCCAAGACTAGACACAATGCTGCGTGAGGTACTGTAGCTGTTCCTGTTCTGTGCTGTTATGCAATGTGATGTACTTGTCATCACTTTTAATGCACTGCACAAATACCTCACAAACCAGGACCACGTCTAAGGAGCATTTATGCAAATACCTCAAAACTTATGAACAGTTTCAGGTGGTAAGAACCATCAGCAACACTATCTGACAGCTCACACACATATGACACAGCAGCAGGACTCCTATGGACCCTCTTCCCATGTATTGCACATACGTTGCATCATATAGCTCTAGACACCTTAACAATCCACCTCACTCCAGCCATTTTAAAACTGACAATTACAATAATAACAATTCAAACAACTCTCATTGTTACAGGATGTTGCACTAGCCGTTTTATGCTGACTTTGTCTATTATTTGCATATATAGACTGTTTATTGTCCCTAATGTCTATGCATTGTAACAGTTACTGTGCTGTTTCTAAAGGCTGATGTTTGCAACAAGGTTTCCTTGAGAAAATCTTTTCTTAGAGGTTGTGTTTTTGTCATTTTAAATATAAATTTTTAAATGTCTATATAGTTTTATTTCAGTCTTAGTTTTAAAATACATTAATTTATAGTTTATTTCAGTTTTTTCTATAAGGAGGCAAATTAGCAAATGTCACAAATAAAGCTGTATAAGGGCCCAGTGCCTACAGGCCAACTGTCGATTCAAATTCAGGAGGGTTTCATTCCTGGCACCACATGCCATCACTGGAATAACAAGACAATACACTGCAATTATGGGATTAGGATTGTTTACACTAATTGAGCCATAAAGGGCTATGACACACGCCTCAACCACACAATGAGACAGTTGAAGACTCCCAGTAAAACTGTTTTCAACCAATGTTTTCCAATCAAACACAGGGTCACATTTCTTAATATTCCACATTTTCTCACTGATGTGTCATAATTCGTTCTCAAACATTAAGCTTCCTAAATTTTAGCGAGTCAACTTGAAACTCGAAATTTTCTGTCTGCTAAAGAATGCAAAAATTACAGACTAGCATAAGTTTGTGCTCCTCAAAGCTAAACCCCTTGCTTTTAATCTTTTTATTTTGACTCCAAAGTCAGACACAGCAACCGGCTTTAGGGTAACACTGTTCTCCTTTCATTACGAGACATGCAAATGCACACATAGTCCATACTCCATCATTTTTGGCAATTAGTTGCTTTTATCTACATTAACCAGACTTCAGGATAACACCAGGGATGAACCGTACCTTTTTGATGTGGAACAGGCTTTTGGAGATCTCAGGATTTTAGGCTCAACTCAGAAATCCACACTACAGTATACAAAAAGCTCTGACTGTCGTTAGGTGTTTGATGTTTGGAGAACTCAAGCCTTTTGGAGGTTAAAGTAAATATATAAGCATCATCATAATGTTAATTTAATATAGAAATTTGGGGAATCATGAACATATGAAACAAGAACCAGAAGGAAAACTAATGCTTAAATAGTTGAAGCAATTGTATGTCCTTTTTAAAACTTTGAAATAACAGTTTCAAGATCAATCTGATGGTAGACTGACTTCTATTAAGGCGAATGGCATCTGTTTCTTTTTCACTCTGGCTCACTACATACAGATGCTTTAAATAAAAAAGACAAGTTTAAATTCATTTAAAATGAATACTTTTATCTTTTAAAATAATTTTCACTTTTACTAAAAATGAGTCTGAATAGGCTATTTATTATTTAATTAGAGCTTGTGTGTGGTCAATACAACAGCTATTATATGCATCAATCAATCAAAGCAAAACTCATATGTCAAGTGCCCTTTAATTTCTGCCAAGAAGAAAACTTTGACTTATTCTGACGGGGATGTTGTCAGTCTAGTATGGTACGCCAACAAAACCAGACACACTGGCAGTTTCACCTTATTCTGCCAAGCTACAAGACCATGGCAAGCTATCAAGCCCTTAACTTGACAAATAGAAACGAGGCCCAAAAAACGACACACTATTGCACACGGATTCTGTAAGGAGCAGAGCAACAACTGGGAGAGCTGTAGGGGTGAAGTAGTTTTGGTCCGATGGTAATAATCACTCTGGGAGAAAGAGATTATTTCAGCAGGTCCTAGCTTGACCTACATGGCTTAATCTTTTTTTTGGGTCAAATCAGTTTATTCCTAGACGTGGCCGGGTTCAAAACACGTCACATGGCATCGAAATGAAATAAATTGACCCTTTTTGAACTAATTGCATGTGTTTGTCTCATGTGTTTCTTTGCCTCACTGGAGGGAGAAATCTCCATCTTGTCAGTGCTGTATATGCACTGGACTTATCCCCATGCACTGCAGCTTAACATCCTCTTATAATGAAAGCTATACAGCAGCAGCACCCAGCGCTGAGGCTATGATCCACATGAGGCTATGATCTCCTCAGAGGCTTGACAAGGGCGCTGAGGCTGTAGCATTTTATTTCAAAGCAGGGCCCTGATTTCATCGGCCCATGCCGTTGAAAGGAAGCAGAAGGAGGGTTTTTAAATCACATATGTTATGGATACCACTTTTTCTCAGGGAATTAGACATTTCATCATGGATGTGAGCTGGATGTTGCTGCATCCAAGCAACTGGGATATTTATTATCCCTCCACACCCAACCTGGAAGTTTCATGTAAAATGCCTAGTTTTCTCATAAAATGTTCTTTTTTTTTGAGGGCGAAAAAGATATCATATCTCATCGTGTTTAAATGTCACATCACCGATAACCTTTAGGTTAGATTTATCCTTTATCTTGCATTTAATTATGTTGAAGCAGCTGGGTGGATGCAGCGCCAGTTTAATATGACATGGGACAAAATATTTTACGTCACACCGTCTTTATAATAAGATTTGCAACAATAAGCACATAATTAATAAAAATGTCCTAGCGCAGTCGAATGTGATTATGCAATTACGCGTTTTAAAGACACTACAGATCGCTTATTGGTATGCTCTAAAAAATAAAATGAAAATCATGTTATACCTGCAGAGATAGCTGTTGCGTTTATCCATTTTAATTAACAGTGGTATTGAAACAGCCATGGCACATACACGCCCCTCTCTCCAAACAGCTCTTGAAAACGACCCAGACTGTCTCATAAGGTCTTAAAAATCTTAACGATCACACATTTAGACTAAAAAAACAACATGCAGCGGCTGGTTACTGTGTGGCAAGACGTCTTTCGGTTCGGAGCGAAAAGCGCAACCGGTCACAGTGCAGGTGCTGGTTACGCAAACAGGCGTGTGACACATTATAATTTGCTCGGCAAAGCTTCGAGGCAGTGACTACATGTGACTTGATACATATAACCACCATATTCATTCATTCTTTTCCAATAATATGCAAAACATCACACTTTCGTGTTTAAAATCTCCAAGTCATAATTTACGCGTAATGGTCTACTTACGCACAGCCTCCAGTTTTGGATCCAGCGCACTGGCGGTTTGCTGGATTTTGCCTATTTTGTTCTGCAAAGCCCAAACCCGTTGGTTTGTGGTGATTATTTCGTTCTCAAGCTCCTGGAATAAGGAGCAGGCGTGTTTGGACAGGTCGGAGAGCTGCCGCAGGGTCCGGGATAGAGCCACATTGGTGATGGAGCACAGATCCTCGAACAGTAACCCTTCATCATTAGGGATGGGATGTCTGCACAGCAGCTGGGGTTCAACGATCCGTTTGGCAAAAGGCATTTTTCAGTAGGTAAATGCAAATCCCCCATAAATAAACCAATCAACTAATCCAACTGAAGATTCTGGTGCCTGTCAAGCAAAAATCCACGAATCCTCCGCGCAACCCGCCATCACTTCAGTTCTCCCGTTAGAGGAGATCACACAGGGATGGAGGTTTCTCAGTGAAAATCTCTGCTCCTCCTCTGCTCCTGAATGCCTTTTTGGTAGGCTAGTGGGTTTTTGGAGGGTTTTGAGGATGAGGTTGGATAGAGAGAGGCTTTGCAAAAACACGGACTGGTCTACTTGCGCCAGGAGCGGAGAGAAACTACGCATTCTACTACGGCGAAGGCCTATGTCTTAAATATTAATTATAGCACGATGACGTCGCCTTACAAGCGTCCAGTCAAGAGCCTCATTAATATACATGAGCAAAGCCTTCACCGTGTTAGGTTTTAGAAAGGAGAAAAAGGTTAGCTGAACACACGTTTATATAGCTTTGATTAATTCATCTAGAAAAATAATATTAGAGTCTCGTAACACAATTCGTTTGAACAGTTTTAACTTTTTTTGTTGATGGGTAAATTCATTGAGGTAAACAAATGCACTGTTCAAAATAGTTATTATACTATATATTATTTTCTATAATAATATAACGTGTGGTTATGTATGATAGTGAGCTCGTTTTGTAATTGGTTAAAATAGTGTACAACTCACCCTGCGTTACGATAAAACAAACAGTCTCCTCTATATACAGCTATAGGCAATTTAAGTCTTTTCAGTCTGCTGAAATGAATAAATTCATTCACATCCCCTGACTACGTCATTAATGCTCCATTGTGCTTGCTACAAAGGTGACGGCGTAAAGTATCTGTGCCCCGTTTTGGAAGCGCAAAGGTTTTCCGGTTAGGGCTAACGTTTGGATAAACTTTATCCACTCTTTTGTCGAGGACTTAGGGATGCTTGGGCTTAACAACACAAAAGCTAAGCTGAATGGTTGGCATAGTGGTATACTGTATATAGATCCGAGACGCGATGTTGTGATAACAATGGAGTTACTCTGAGTTTTTCAGTTTTTTCTCTCTACTCGTAAATTAAAAACATGAAAATGTAACCATCATAAGATGATCCCCACCATATATGTGGGCGAGCAGCCTCTCGTGGTGAAAAAAGGCAGGAGAAGAAATATCACCACCTGCTGCTCATATAATGCAACTACCACTGAATTGTCACTGATTCTGCAAAAAAGAGAAAATGCATTATTTTATGATTATGAAGATAAAATAAAGATATAACCTGATTAACAGGGCCACAGTCTCTCTTGCACTCCTATACGCTCACTCTATTCCTGAAATTAATTTCCTCATTTTAAGTATATGACTAAAAAATGAATTCAGAAAGATAATGTCATGATTAATCATGATTTTTACTGGTTAACATTTAATCACGTTTTATTAGGGCTGACAAAGATAACCTTACCTTAACCCAGCCTCACTTTAAAACCTCACATAAAAACCATAAAACAAAACAAGAGATAAAAGCACATCGCTGAGTAATGGAAGAACTACAGTAAACAGAGTAAACAGCTATCTACTTAAACAGTCTGAAAGTTGAAACTGCACACTGGACGTTTGTCTGGACGTTGTGTTTAGTAATTGTAAATGTTAAGGTGTGGTTAAAAAATGCGTAATACCTCTAAATTATAGTCAGACTGTTTCAAAATGTTCCCAACTATTCCGTTTTATGAATTGTGGAATTATTCCAGATGGAATTTCAAATAGTTATCTATGTTCCTTGTGTTCCAACTGCAATATCTTTCTGTTCAATCAGATTTATTATTTAATATTGTAAGGTATAATTTAACTATAAAACTCTATGAGTCATCAGCTTATCTTGATAAAGAACTACTTCAGCCGTCACAGGCATTGTTATTTGTGCTTTTATAGGCCTAGATTATGTTTGCATAATGGACTTACTGCTCACAGATCACAGCCCTGCTCTTCGCAAAATCTGTATTTTTGGTGTATTTTGCTTTAGCTTTAAGTAATGAACAAACCAGATACGGCCAGTATATAAAGCACACATTCATTAAAAAATAAATAGTAATGAAAAACTGAAACGGTAAAATTGTTATAATAGTTGATCACTTTCCTCAATTGCTGAATCACACTGAAACAATATTATATTTTGTATAATTAGCTTCATACCATTTGTAAAGAGTGTGATGTTACTTTTTTAAGCAGTCTGACCATATAAATATGGTCATTTTCACAGAAGATGTGTTATGCAACATCCAATGAGACTCCTTCCTGGAACCATCCCACCTGCATTCAAGCACAATGTTGGTCAAAGGGCAAAGCAATTGAACGTCTTCGATAAAACCGTGCGTGGGGGAAACAACAGTGTCAGTGACGGTGGGACAAGTGCTGTTGTGATGTTTGCTTGCTGGCTCCTGCTTTTGGCCATGGCCTCTGTGGCCTGCTCTCAAACCGTGGAGGAAAGTGCAACAGAATTCTTAAATAAATTCGATAAGGAGGCAACCAATCTCATGTACCAGTATTCCCTTGCATCCTGGGCCTACAACACAGATATCTCTCAGGATAATGCAGATAAAGAGGTAAGTATACTGAAATAACAAAGTGTCACATTATGAGAAAAATATTAACTAAACAACAATAGCAGTAACTGCATATGCTCATGATAAGTTCAGCATCTTTTTTATTCTTCTGTGATGCTTTTTAACCCTTTAAACTTTTGAAATCACAAAATACCTAATTTGAGGGCAAAATATTAATCAAAAAACATCAGTGGTAACTATATATAGAAGGTGTTCAAGAGAAGTTGAGCATCTTTTTTTTCTTCAGTGACAATTTTTAACCCTTTAAACGGCTGACATCATAAAATATCTATTATTGGAGGAAAATTAATTAAAATTAATTGAACAACATCATAGGAACTGGATGTAGTTGTTCAAGACAAGTGGAGAATTTTTTTTTATTGTCTGCAGAGAATTTTAACTTGTTTAACCCTTAAAATCATAAATTATCACATTTTGGCGGAAAATATGAAATGTACAACACCAGTAGTAACTGAATATGTGTGTTCATGATAAGTTGAACATCTTTGCATCTTCGGCAGACAGTTTTTTAACTCATTTAGAAATTGAATTAATAAAATGTCTCATTTTGGAGAAAACATTAACTGGTTATTACCTCATTAACTCTCTCTTTAGGCTGAAGCATATGCAATCTGGAGCGAGTTCTACAGTAAGATGTCTGAGGAGTCCAGTGCCTATCCCATTGATCAAATCTCTGATCCACTGATTAAAATTCAGCTCCAAAAGCTCCAAGATAAAGGATCAGGGGCGCTTTCACCGGACAAGGCCAGTGAAGTAAGTATGACATTGATGTTTTACAGTAATCCCACCGAAACATTGAAATTGTCTTTCATACTATACATACAGTAGCGTTTCACTTCTTCTGGTAATATGGCAAACGTGACAACACTAACATGGCCTAAATGCCTTGTGTATCACAGCTGAGAAACATCATGTCAGAGATGAGCACTATTTACAATACAGCAACTGTGTGCAAAATTGACGATCCCACTGACTGTCAGACTTTGGAGCCAGGTAATGTTAGCTGTACATACAGCACCATCCTAATGATAAAGTGAAATCTCAGGATCATAAACCAGTTGCCTTGTTCCTACAGTAATAAAAGAGTCTGTGTGTGAGGTTTCTATAATCTGTTTCATTCATAAATGTGTAAAAAAAAAAAAAAGAAAAAAAAACGGGAACTGTGAGTTTCTATTCTCAGGTACATTGTTAAAAGACATGAGAAAATGTATGCTTTTTTTGAGAAAGAGGATATGAAATGTAAAAAATAATTAAAACTAAGGATAAAATTGGCCAGAAACTTGCGGTCAAAACGTTTTTTTTGTTTCCGTTAAAATGTTAAGCAGCACAAATTTTTTCAGTATTGATAAAAATAGGAAACGTTCCTTGAGCATTAAATCAACACATTAGAGTGATTTCTGAAGAACATGTGACTCTAAAGACTAGAGTAATGGCTGCTGATCTTTACAATATTACTATTTTTACTGTATTTTGAAAAAATCGAATTAATGTACCGTTGCTAAGCATAAGAGACTTAAAATTATTTTAAAAAATGTACCAACCTCAAACTATTGAATGGTAGTATATGTTCTTGAATGACTAATGACACTTGACTTGACCAAACTGTGTATCATATGTAGTGTTTTTAGATCCCACTGTTACACATAAAGTAAAGGCCTTTGCCACATGTAAATGACCATCGGCATTTAAATCAGTGACCCAGGTAGACTTTAATACATTTTTTATTCACTAGGTCTAGAGAGTGTCATGGCAAACAGCAGGGACTATGAAGAGCGTCTACATGCGTGGGAGGGATGGAGAGTGGCCGCAGGGATGAAGATGAGACCCCTTTATGAGAAATATGTGGACCTAAAGAATGAAGCTGCCAAACTCAACAGTATGAGCTCTCTTCTTAACATTATGACCTCATATTACCTGATAATAAATGATATTATGCCTTTGCTTTTACTGATTTTATATTATGGACATGGTGGTTGACAAAGTTCAAGATTTTTCTCATCATTTTATTTAAGAATATGAAGACCATGGGGATTACTGGAGGGGGGATTATGAAACAATTGATGAACCCGAATACAGTTACACCCGAAACCAAGTTATGGAAGATGCCAGGCGCATTTACCAGGAGGTTGGTATATGTTAAATGTTCTTTATGGAACCATCAGTGGAAATAAAGAACATTCATATTTAACAGTTTTTATAAAAAAAAAAAAAACTCAACTCTATTATGATGTTCCAGATCTTGCCTTTGTACAAAGAGCTTCATGCTTATGTGAGAGCAAAACTGCAAGATGTTTATCCTGGACACATCGCCTCCGACGGTTGCCTTCCAGCACACCTGCTTGGTAACATATGGAACATTACTTTTTAGACATTTGCATTGTCCAAATAGTGATATTACTTTAAACGAGAATAAATATGTGCTATTAGGATATAATGTTGTTTAAGATCAAATGGTGACATTTTATGACTTTTCACATTTAGGTGATATGTGGGGAAGGTTTTGGACCAACTTGTATCCTCTCATGATCCCGTATCCAGAAAAGCCTGATATCGATGTGAGCTCTGAAATGGTGGCTCAGGTATTCTTCACCTTTTTGTTCTAAGCTAAGCGTCTTTTTATCTGCAAGGTTTTATCTTTTATCTTCATATATGTTTAAAGTCCATGCTAAAGGTCTGTTCGCATTTTTATATGATCAAAGATTGCATGTAATCTATGCTATTAATCAGGACGCTGGAGCGGCTGGAGTAATAAAAATTATAGAGTTGTAAATAGTCATGCTATTTTTAATTCCTAATTATTTGATACCATTTCAGGGCTGGGATGAAATCCGCCTGTTTAAAGAGGCAGAGACATTCTTCATGTCTGTAAACATGTCTGCAATGTTTGACAACTTCTGGACAAACTCAATGTTTATTAAGCCTGAAGGAAGAGACGTGGTGTGCCATCCTACCGCATGGGACATGGGGAACAGGGAGGACTTCAGGTGCGGTGATAATGTTTGGCTACATTCGGTCAGAATGCTTGGTAATGATTAACAAGTAGATAAGATACAATTCTAAACCACTGAATTCTGTTTAATTATTTAAAATAATGTTTCCTTATGAACTCATTGTTTCAAATGTGTTAGAAGTTACATTCTTCAATTTAACTCATTGAGGCTGCAATTATTTGATTACAATGAAATTAAATTAAAGCTGTAATATTGTGTGTTCCTTTTTTTTCTTTTTCAGAATCAAAATGTGCACTAAAGTGAACATGGATGATTTCTTAACTGTTCACCATGAGATGGGTCATAACCAGTACCAAATGGCTTACCGTCACCACTCATATCTGCTGAGAGACGGTGCTAACGAAGGCTTCCATGAGGCCGTGGGAGAGATCATGTCCCTGTCTGCTGCCACTCCTTCTCACCTGCAGTCACTGGGCCTTCTACCTTCTGATTTCAAACAAGACTATGGTAAAGTGCAATCGCATATCTGCCTGACTTCATCTGAATAACCACAAGCTGAATTCAGCATACAAACATTCTTTACCAAAACCTACTAACACTATTATTTGTATTTACAGAGACAGATATTAACTTCCTTCTGAAGCAGGCCCTCACCATCGTAGCCACTCTGCCCTTCACCTACATGCTGGAGGAGTGGAGGTGGCAAGTCTTCAAAGAGACCATCCCCAAAGATGAGTGGATGCTCCGATGGTGGCAAATGAAGTGAGTGACAGAAGACATACATTAAAAATCATCTGAATCCAAACATTATGAGCTCTTACTCAGTTGACATTTGTTACCACAGGAGAGAACTAGTTGGAGTGGCTGAGGCTGTGCCCAGAGATGAGTCTTATTGTGACCCACCTGCACTTTTCCATGTGTCTGGGGATTATTCTTTTATCAGGTAATGTCACCTGTAGAATAAATAAAGCGTTGCTTTTAACAAAATGCTGAGAGTCATTATCACTTTATCATTTGCTATTCTTCAATATCAATTTTAAAAAGAAAATTTACTGCATTGTACTGCATGACTCGTTCTGCAGACTTACTGTATCTGCATCTTGAGTTCAGAAAGTTCCTTGAGTCCCATACTGTTAGATCTTCAAAATGTAAAGCAATACAAAGTAACCTGTGAAATAATGACACAATGCATTGTCTTTCTAAGGAATCAAACATACAGTGTGTGCAATTGTAGCCCGGTTCCTGAAACAAATGACTCAAGCTAGTTCTTTGAGTCAAAACATATGTGTTTTGACCAGGATTGCCCAATTCCAGAAATAAACAAGTTTTTCATATATCTTGAACATGGTGGTTATAATCTAAGATAAATTGCTTGAAAATAATGCATTACATTTGGTTGTCCATATTGGAAATGGCAAACAAGTTCTATGTCTAGAGAATGTAGAAATATAGACTATAGAATTACCAAAGGATTCACCTTTGGTGTGACTTTAAATGCAGACATTGAACCAAAAACTCTTCACCAAACACCAGTGACTTCTACAGTACATACAGTATGGGTATACAGCCATTTTAGACACTTCCAAAACTTTTGCAAAAGAGATTTATGTTGCAACATGAATTATGTTTTCATCTTTGTTGCCACAGTTTTGAAAGTGTCTTATTCTGTTCTAAAGAAGGGGGTATCCCAATACTTTTGTCCATATAGTGCACAAGTCATTGTTTGGTGATGAATTCTTTGACCCAAGTTCAGCTTTTAAAGTCACATGTAAACATTAAGATCTGTGATCATGGAAACGACTAAAGTTGTCAAACCTGTTCATTAGAAGGGGGTGTCCCAATACTTTTATCCATATAGTGTATCTTTCCCCTTTCCATTGCTAAACTCTAATTGATTCTCTAATAGGTACTTTACTAGAACCATATATCAGTTCCAGTTTCAAGAGGCCTTATGTGAGGCAGCCGGCCACACCGGTCCCCTTTACAAATGCGACATTACAAATTCAACCAAAGCTGGTAACAAACTCAGGTATGCAGAATGTTGTATATTCTATTTATAACTCTTAACTTCTTTCATTTTATGATACATAAAAAAAATATTTTGGTTCACAGGCATATGCTTGAGTTAGGCAGATCCATGTCTTGGACACGTGCTCTGGAAGATATTGCAGGAACCACGAGGATAGACTCTCAGCCACTGCTACATTACTTCAGCACTCTCATGGACTGGCTAAAGGAGGAGAACCAGAAGAACAACAGAGTGCCTGGCTGGGATGTCAATATTAACCCAAGTTAGTATTTCATTTGAACATAAATATTAAATTTCTTCAAATTCTTATAATAAATTCAGCTATAGGTTAAATTATAATATTTTCATCCATTAGTGCTGATATGACCACATATGTCGAAAAAATTAAACGAATAAAAAAAATTAATTAGGTGTATTTACTTATTCACAGCTTCCTCTATAAATAAAGATGATTCAAACGCATTCAAAGTCAGAATAAGCTTAAAATCTGCCATGGGAGATAATGCAGTAAGCCTCTTTTGATTTTTATTAAAAACAATTTATAGATACAAATGAAATTTGCCTCTGCTAATTACTGTCATTTTTATTCTCCAGTACACTTGGAATTCAAATGAAATGTATCTCTTTAAGTCCACTATGGCTTTTGCCATGCGCCAGTACTACATGGAAGAAAAGAAAACAGAAATGAATTTCATGTAAGAATAATGTCTTCTTGTCCTTTACTAATAGCACATTTCAGAATGTGATTGAATCACTGTTATTGTGAAATTGTGACATTGCACAACATATTTGTTGCACACAGGCCAGAGAATATCAACACATACAATGAAACAGCCAGAATCTCCTTTTATTTCACTGTGATGGATCCAACCAATCCAGACACAATCATTCCCAAAACAGATGTAGAGGCAGCTATCTGGTATTTCTTGAAACCATACTATATATACTGTATATTTTAAATATATTTTATAACTATATAATACTTTTAAAGTACTTACAGAGTGTGTAAATATTTAGTGCCGTGACGTAATTAAGGAAAACACGGTTAATTTCCCTTTTTAACTCTTCACAGGCTGTCCAGAGAACGCATCAATGGTGCATTTTTACTCAATGATGAAACACTGGAATTTGTTGGGCTGCTGGCAACATTAGCTCCACCTAAAGAGGAAAAATTCACAGTATGGCTGGTGGTTTTTGGAGTGGTAATGGGTGTAACTGTGCTTGGGGGGATCTACCTCATTACCACAGGGATATTAAACAGGAAGAAGTAAGTACTTGTTACAAGGGCTGGACAGTACTGCAGGAAAAACACTTTAAGAATGAGTCAATGATTGCAAGCAGCAGTTCAGTGACAGTGAAGATTATATAATTCACATCCATATAAAACATTGGCTTCTTTGGTAGAACTGCATCATCATAACAGCTAAATATGAACAATGAATACAAAATTACACAAAAAGGACCCAACAATGGTACAACGCAATAAGCACTTTATTTTTAGTATCAAACTTAGAAATGTTACACATTATAATAATTAATTTCTATAGAAATAGTAAAATTATGGTTTCAAAAAACAAATTAATAAAAATATACATGAATTAAATCCATAAAAAACTGGCGTGGCATTTAATTGCTTAAATTAGTGCAAAACTTTTTTCTTTTTTTAGGAAAGCTAAGAAGGCTGATGATACTGTGAACCCATATGAAAATTCAGATGATGGAGAAGTGAACAAAGCCTTTGAAGAAGACATTGAACAAACAGGACTATAAAGAAATGGGTGCTTTCAAAAATTACATCAGAAGTGATGGAACAAAGCATCTACACCATTTCCTGCTTTTGGAAAAATTTTGTTTTCCAATGGAATAAACAGATATATATTTTTTTCTTTCAAATGTTTATTTAAATCCTTGATGTTAAGATTAAATTATAAGATAAATTATACAACTAGATAGCTCAAATGTAACTTATACAGGCAAATGTGTATATAGGTTAATATTATATACTATATACTAATATACCAATAATATACTCATTACTGATAGTATACTAATTATATACTAATAATATACATATGAAGTACTCATAATGAATTTTACTATGAAATACTATGAACATTCTAAATAAAATCTTTAATGAATAAGAGGTTTTATTATTCAGTGGGTTCTGTGGTCTCACGTTCTCTCTAAGACAAAGCAACTGCTGGATGTGCTATTGCCTCTTTGCATTTTGACAATATCATCATTTACAGTGTGAATGAACCATCCTCTGTGGAGCGCTGACTCAAAATACCGGAGACCATCACACTTTTGAGACATGTAGAAAATAAGGGATTTTTCTGGATCATCTGCAGAAAGGCTGTTTTGTATGTCATAAACCTGAAATAAACATGCAAATTGCACTTAAAGTTAAACAGGATAACCATGTAATATTAACTTAAATTAACTTAAAGAGCAATGTACTGCTGTGCAATCCTTGGAAAATCAAGAAACACATATTCCAGAAAACTTACTGTAACTGTTAATATCATTTCCTCTTCTTTTCTGGTGCAGCAGAGAAAGTTGTTTGTGCCTGTGAAGTTCAGCATAACAGGAGTATCTAACGGTTTGTCGCTGGTGACCATGCCACGGAAGATGCCACGAAAGATGGTGATTTTTGCTGAAAAAAATGTGAAATGTATGGAAAATGAAAAAAATATCACTGTTACAAAGTAATATTAAGAGTATAATTTTCATTATTTGATGCAAACCTGACATGGTGTTCTCCAAACATATCTCGTTCTGTTTTGATGCAACATACTTGCATCCTGTGAGTGTCTTCAGGAACAAATTGTTTTGTTCTTTAATTACATTCCATATGTGTTCAGAAACTGAAAAAGGCAGCAGAATATTACAACCAGAACTTCAATGTCTTGTGAACAAAGAAATTAAAATTTCAACATTAGATCCATAAAAAAGTATAAAAACGGTGAAAAAGACATAATTCTTACTGTAGGAAATATTAGCTGTATCTGATACGATCTCGCATTCTTTAGAGATGAAATCACATTTGCAGAAAGGGTTGTCAGCATCAGACTCTTGATCAACCATCAGATTCAAGCTCATTGTTGTCAGGGAATGAAACACATTGTCATGATTGAAACAGTCGTCCACAACGTCCTTCTCTTTCTGCTCTGGTTGTGGATTTGATGGTTCCAACTCAGTATCTTCCATCGACAGGCTGAATCTCATAAATTTCAACATCTTTTTATTGCATGGGGAGGTCTCCGGTTGACACTCGTCTGTTTTTTCAGTGTTGACTACAGTCTACGAGAGGAGATTATTTGTGTTAGTTCAGTCAAATAGGTTGTCTCTTGAACGTTTTTTGTTTCAAATGTCAACTACAACATGTGGTCGCACATGTCATTGAGTTTCCCGCTTGGTGGAAGTCGCAGTAAACATGTCAATTTCATTTCTCTTTCTCTTAACGTTATACAGGTTAAACGAACAGAGAAGTGAAATGTAAAAGTGAACTACAAACCAGAAAATGCCTAGATTTTCGCACTAATCATCTGGAGTTTATTTCCCTTGCTGAAACATTTGAGACTAACTCACTAATATAGACATTGAGCAATTGCTGTTTATTTAAAAATGATTTTGCTTAATATATATTTATCTTTAGATAAGCTACAAAATTACAAATTGTTCCATACCTCTGCTTCCATGTTGATCTCAGCGCTGATAAAAAAGGATGTGTGAGCTCTGCCTCTGAACGCTGCTTTTTAATGTCAAAGTGCTAATGCGGTAGGAAGAGGAAGTTGTGAGATGTAGTACACCAAAGCATCAGGTTTGGCTGGAATATCTGATATGTGTTATGGTGGGGAAAACCCAAGCGTATTCAAAGTAATTGGTTAAAACTAGCTCTTTGCATCAATACCAAAACATACTCAGCAGTAATTTAAATCATGCACTTATGCCTATAGACATGAGGTAATAACACATAACCTGTTTTGTTAAAGTGTGAAATAATTATATCTTTCTATTCCAACCTGAGATAAAGTGGTTAATGGAGGCAGAAAAGGTCACAGTTTGGTTGAGGGATCTTCCTACAGCTGGGGCGTTTAACTTGAATGAATTATTTAAGGGGAAGCACATCATTGTGAATCATTGTTTTTTGATAAAAATAAAGAGTGCTCACTTACAACCAGTTTAGTGACAAATATGATGCAATCCTTGCCAATACCACGTTTTATATTGGAATTGCATCATAGGGTTGTCTAATGAAAACATGATAATGCAGAGGGTAATCGGTTCAACACTGCAGCTGGAATTGCAGCACTGAACAGGGTAAGGATCTGTCTCTGTATGCATCTTGACCTTTAAGAGAATTAGGGCCAAAAGTCCACTTTGTAGAGAACAAACCTCTCATCAACAGAAGCAATCAAAAGGCTAGACTAGAGGAGAATGTTGTGTGGTCGTTATGTAGATCAAACTGGGGAGAAACCCAAAGTGTAAAGAAGTCATTGAAAGGTGGGGGAGGATTTCTTTGTGGGTTTTCTGCAGGAGTTGGGTCTCAAGGGGCTTTCTCTCCAGAGTTTCTAGCAAACAAGAGAGAAACTGGTTCTCTAAGAATGACCCTTTCTGGCTAGTTCCTAGAACTACAGCATGTGTGTAAAAAAACCCTTTATACAGCTACATGGCAGAGTGAATGCAATTGTTTCTTAAGCATCACCCAGTCAGCAATTTTCATGCAAAACAATGCTCCTGTCACACCTGAAGCTGAAAACACTGAAATAATGAAATGGCCAGCCCGGTGTTCTGATCTAAACCATATTAAAAATCTCTGGAAAATCCTTGGCAACAAATTTATATTTAGGAAATCCAGTGCAGTGTGATGTCCTGTGGCTGCAGATGTGCTGAAGTCATCATAAGCAAGGGCCTGTACACTTCCCACTAACTGTAACCTTCAGAAATTTTAGCTGTAATCATTCATGCTATCTGTTCTCATGGCATAAACGTACCTTGGGGCATTTTTACAGAGACATGAAATACGTACCAACAAGTACATATCACTGCAGTTTCCAAAAGAAGTGAACACTAGAGGCAGTAAAACTTCAACACCTTTTATTCCTTTTCTAACAAATTTACAGTTTTGATTCATAAAGTGTAATTTTCGGACAATTACTTAAAGAATATCATGTTATGACTTCAAAACAATATTAATATGCTGGGATATTTGAAATCTGATGCTTTTGAACGTTTGGCATCACACAAATCCATCATATCTATGAGTTTTTATAGATGGTAGTTTTGTTTGGTAGCTCAAGGAGTACAGAGACATATTAGAGAGGCGAGGAGCTCCGGTTTGAATACTGTTTAAATACGGTTCGACAAAACAGTTCAAATCTGTGTAAAAGGAAGTTGAAATGGCACGGTTGCATCAACAAATGTGTTTTAATATCAGTTTTGCATTTGTTAACACTATTGGGAGGTTTAGGTTTGGATTTGGTGTAGGGCATACAACATGATAGAGCATTAACTTTTTGCAACAGTCCACAGATATTTCAATTCTGAACCACCGAAATACATAGCTATATACACTGCTCAAAAAAAAGGGAACACTAAAACAACACAATGTAACTCCAAGTTAATCACACTTCTGTGAAATCAAACTGTCCACTTAGGAAGCAACACTGATTGACAATCAATTTCACATGATGCTGTGCAAATGGAATAGGCAACGGGTGGAAATCATAGGCAATCAGCAAGACACCCCCATTAAAGGAGTGGTTCTGCAGGTGGTGACCACAGACCACTTCTCAGTTCTTATGCTTTCTGGCTGATGTTTTGGTCACTCTTGAATGCTGGCGGTGC
>JAUMHE010056098.1:0-20138 GCA_032359235.1 Enteromius mattozi
GGTAGCGCAGCAAGAACCGGGTTGACCCGTTGCTCGGTACTACCGGTACTTCAGAAAACCTGGTACCGTAACATTTCAGATTTTTTAGTACCGTCTTGGTACCGAAGTACCGGGTCTTTTGACAACACTAGTTGTAGACATTTATTTTGTGTAGCCAAATTCTTGTCTTTGTATAATGGAGAGAGGGCAAAACTGTTCTGTTCCTCAAGAAAGAACAGAAAGATGAGAACATACTTCAGCACAGGTAGCCTGGGGCTACATGACAAGTTTGACAGCTTTAAATAGATAATGGAAAATCTCATTTATCATTAAGACATCTTTCCTGTTCCAGACCAATAGATCAAAGGATGCAAAGAATCAAAAATGCTCAAGCAATCCTTGTTAGAATATGCAGAAGCGTACGGAGATTCTAGCCTGAAAGGTCACTCACTGTGCTGACGTGAATCTAGAACTAATTCATTACTATTTCAAAAGCCAAACAAACCAAAGTTTTTAGCTGAAAGCCACTAAGCAGACTGAAGTCGACCGAGCTGGTCCCCAGACTCAGGTCCTCGCACTAAAAAACTTTTCAATTAAAGTTGAAATGAACTTAAAGTGTTTGACCAAGGTGATAGAGTTCATTTTAATCAAATTCAGCATGAAGCCTTAGAAATCAAAAGGTCAAAGGTGTTTAAAATAAATAAATAAAAAAAACAGTTGTAGCAGCTCTGATGCTTGCAGCATAGAAAGAAAGACCTATTATGATCACAGCCGTTGACTCAGAGCTGACGCTGTGATAAATGGGCAGAAAAAGGCCCAAGCTGTTCTTTTAAAGAGCATAGCTAGGCATTTTGCATTATTGACATCATCTTTGTTTGAATGTGCATGTTATAGTATCAAAATGCTGCTTATTAAAGAAAATTCACTTTGCCACGTTCTGCAGTGAGAATGTGGCAAATTGAATGGCCCACTAAAATATGTGCAAGAAATGTTTAGTCTCATGCTTCATAAAATAAATAACCTTTTTTTTTCAAATAGTTGTATCTCTGCCAAATATTGTCCTATCCTAACCATACATCAATGGAAAGCTTATTTATTCAGCTTTCAGATGATGAATAAATCTCAATTTCGAAAAAATTTGTGGTCCAGGGTGACAAATTAGGATATTATAGTGACTTCTGAAGGAATATGTGGTGCTGAAGACTGAAATAATTGTTGCTAAAAGTTAAGCGTTGCCATGACATGAATAAATTACATTTTAAAACATCTCACTGCATCCAATTTGTTTGGGTTAGTTTTGTAAAAGTAAATTACATTATTTAGCTATTGTAAATAGTGTTTATTCAAGATGTTGCACCTATCTTTAAATCATTGATTAATTTACCATTAAATGGTTTGTTAAGATGTCTTTTAACCACTTAAAAAAAGAAAAGAAAAGAAAATTGCATATCAAAAAAATAATTAAATAAATAATAATAATTATTTTTTTTATTTATTACATTTAAAAAGTGATTTATATTGTTTGACTCTCAGATTACTCTTCCATACCTATTCTAGATGTTATACTGTATCTGAAAATTGTTTACATTGCATGGTTTCTTGTGATGATTATTGACAGTTTTGTTAATAAAATGAATTAATTCACTTGCTATAAAGTATCTATTGTGACAGTTGGTATTCAGTCAAGACATCCTTATAATTTGTTTAGCCATCATGGATTACCAAGCATGTGTTGAGTTCAGTGTGAGTTGAACTGGATATAAGACTGCAGCTGCGCTGTCGGTGTGAATTTATCTGTGTGTTTGCATTTGATAAAGTTGAAGAAACACGGATAGCATCAAACCATTATGCTTTGTCACGATTCATCCTTGGCTAAAAGTTCTGTCGGTTATCTTTGTTCTTCCTCTTGAAAGAATGAGTACACAAAAAGCAGCCTTTTATAATGATGGCTGGCACTTTGTGTACTCATCGTCAATTGAACTTCATGGCCTTGGGTGGTGCCTCTGAGCCAGACCCTCCACAATTAGCTGCGTTCCCAGCATGATTAATATTAACCATTAGAAATAATCGGATATTTGAAATAGCACTGTCAATTCGGATGTGAATGCGTATATGGGTCTTACAGAATTAATGCCAGGCTAATGAGAAGTAATGAGTCGTTTTGCAGTGCTTATTCAATCGAGCTCCTCTGCAAATGTAGGGGGAAGGAAATTCCATCAGACCTCGGACCGGCAGATTCAGATGATTGCCATCCAATGCAACCCCTAGTCATATAAATAACTGTTAAGATCAAAACCTGGGTTCTAATTGTTTATTACAATAAACAATAGAATGAATAATAATGCTTTTTTGAAGTAAATTAAAATGCTTCAGTAAGTTGTTGCTGCTCATTAAGAAAACAAAAAATAAGCCATATTACCAATATGATACCAGTGCATAACATTTAGTTTGCATACCAATTCAGCCATGTCTAGCGCTGCATTTTCTGGTCATAGTGATGTACCAGAATGCATTTTTTGTAAATGTTTTCATTAAGACCAAAACTGAAAGTGAAAATAAAGTTTATGTAAAAACAAGTTCGCTATTAATCGATACTTATATAAAAAGCTGAATTGTATATATTAAATTGCACAATTTTTTAATAATATAAATTTGGTTTCTATTCCAATTCATTGTTGAAATATGAACAATTAAACAAAGGCTGTACTTAGGCTTGTTTTCATGACAGATTTATTCAAAAATAATTAAATGATGGCATCAGTTTAAGTACATGTAATAAGTTTGTATAATAGTTTAATATTTATCAAAATGCTCCTCTCTAGTGCTCGAGTTTATGGACACTGAATGACTTAAATGGAGTAAATTAAATATTGCATTCCATATTTTTTACATGCTGTTTTATTGATGTCTTTCTGCGGTTGAAACCCTAATTGAGATTATACATTTCAATAAGTTGTACTGTTTCTTTAAATATACAGTACCTTCTGATTTTAATTTATGTTTATTTTGTGCTGTAAATAGTAGTAAAGCAGAAAAGTTCACTTGTGCTCTAAGCTGCCACTTGAACTGAGACTGCAAAAATTGATAATTGGAGGGCAGATACAATACAAATAATGTTTAGTTAAGTTTTGTTTAAGCATTAACTAATTAAATATGAATTATTATTAAATTCTGGAATTGCGATAATTCAGTGAATCTATTTTTTCCCACACTGACTAATTTTCTTTAATGCCGCCATCCTTGTATGAAAAAAGAACCCAACTTTTTTTTTAATTAAATTAAAATAATTGCAATTAAGGTGCAGGCAAAATTTTACTCCGGTTATCATTATATACAGAATGGTAGACAAATGCATTGTGGGTTTGTCCTCTTCCATGTGTCTCATCTCCTCAGGGGCTGTAAAATGCTGTAGATTGTATGAACAAGTGGGTTGCCAGGTTGACTGGGGGTTAATCCACATGGCTCGAGACCAGAGGGGTTCGGGCAGCAGCAGTTGTCATAGCATGTGTATCAAAGTGATAAGCTCACTCCACCCAATAGGTTATTATCCTCCTCTGTCCGTGTCTGATTAGAGTGATTGAGCAAAAGGGATCCGTACTGTAAAAAAGGATTAATGTTTGCAGACAGAGGAGTCACGCTGTATTGCTGCACCCCACAGACATATTTGACATTTAAATAAACATTTTTTTATTTTTTTGTCATGAGTGCTAGCGGTCAACACATAGATTCGGTAAAAACTAATGCTGTTACTGATATCTATTATATTGTATTATAAAATTCATTGTATATATAAGAAAATGGTTTTTGGTTATTTGGTCTTTATAAAATGCTATTTAAAATACAAATTAACTTTGAAATTATTTTAATTATTGACAAATCTGTAATTTGAGAATATCTTTCATTATTTAATATAAGCTAATAAATACTTTTAACTGTATTATTTATTTTAAAACGCACAATGCTTATTTAAAAAAACACACACTTTCTTTAAAACCTTTATGTACCTGTAATTATTTGACATTTAATACAACTCAAATATTTAATTATTTGAGTTGTCCCTTTAGCTGAAAGATGAAAGTGTGTCCTCTGTTCATCGTACCCACTGTGTTTTCAGTTCTTTTTCATCCAGAATCTAATGCCAGACTTCTTAAATCTATAATAAACAAATGTGTCTGCTGCACAGGAATAAAGCAGACTCAGACAGCTTTATGCTTTTATGTCTGTTTCCATTATTGTTGGTAGCAGCTATTGAGAATGGCTTTCCATCAGTGTTCATTACAGTGTTTATTCCCATAACTATAACTCTAAATTTAAATGTGTTCTGTAATACTGTACAATATGTTCATTTTGTAACGTGATCAGAAAGCAAATGTAAGTAGCAATTTTCATCATACTACACAGCAGGGCTAGTCTTCATATTTTTTATGCCCTTTAATGATATTTCATATTTCTCAACAGTTATGTTTCCTCTAAAATGGCTTGAAAATATTTTTTCTCTATTTTAACCAAACAATCATTAAAGTTAAATTTAAAATATTTAACAGTCTCTTTTATTTATATGCACCAATAGATTATTATTTTAAATGTTTGATTCAATTTGCTTGCCTAGCCATTTTTTTTGCTCAGAAATGAATGTAAAAAAAAAATTTTTTGTAAAAGAGTCTTTATGAAACTTCAGACAAAAATCAATATTCTGTTATCATGTACTCAACTTCAGGTTGTATGAGTTTTTTTCTTCTGCTGAACATAAAAAAATATATTTAAAGAATTTGGGTAACTAAACAGTTGCTGGTCCCCATTGACTGAAAATTTAAAAAAATACAATGGAAGTCACTGAGGACCATCAACTATCCATGTTAACTCTATTATTTGTTAGAGACTCTACAAATGTTGTTTACTGATAGCTACACATTTAATATTTAGTGATTTGTCCTTCTTCTTTCTGCAGGACGAAGCAGAAATGAACAAAAAATGACCATCTTTAATCAGCTAAACTGTAGTGTTTCTTAAGTGTTTCAGACAGTGAAAGAAATCTTCTTCCCCTTCTAAGGGACTGCAGGCATTTGTGCATTTTTAAAAAGAATGCAGGCAGATATTACCGTTGAAATCCAAGCTTGTTTGATTGGAAGGACATCCAAAAGTGCTTAAATTTCCCACGCAGGGTTGACTGCGATACAGACCCAAACTTGAATCACCCTCCAGAGTGTATGAGGCAATCACACAGCCGCTGGTTTGATTGATCTGGGCAGGAAACTCCGACACGAGGCCCGTCGACTGCTTTCTGAGATACTAATAGCCTTCCAGGAAATTAAACCGAGAGCACAGCTTTATTTATTTCTTAGAATATGTACTCACATACTCTGGACGGTGATATACTTGACATGTAATGTGATGACATGAGATTGGAGTGTTGATTTGTTGCTGTGAATATGGCTGCTATGGAAACATTATCTAGTATGGGTCTATTCAGTTCCAGCTGTGAAAACCCACTGGACAGAATTAACAAGCGCTAATTGGTTAATGACTAAACCTGATGTCTTGAGGGCTGGGCTAAAAATATTCTTTTAGGTGATTACCATTTGAGTCATTTGATGAAGTGCACTAAACACTAAATATTAATTATAATTAAGTTATAGATTCTACAGTCAAAAAACACGAAAAAATTGCATTCAAATTATTGATTACAATATTTCAAATAATTACATAAATTGTATAGTATAAAAAAATAAAACTTATATAAAAAATAAGATTAAATGTTATTTTTCTTTTTTACATGAAACATATATTCCTGTATTTTAAATAATTAATAATTTTTTTTCAAAATAGAATGTTAAATGATATGCACTGTGTATTGGTTCTTCCACCAGATCATTTATACTTGTAACTTTAATTTGAATTAAACAACTAATTATATAATTTATTAAATTTATATGGTGAATTAAATAATTTTATCCATATGGGTTTTGATTTCCCTTGAATCAAGCTTGCCAAGTCAATTTTTGCTCAGAAATGAATTTTAATTAAATTAGTATTGATTGTTTTATTGAAAATTAAAAGGATAGTTCACCCAAAAATAAGCTCATCCTCAGGTAAATTAACTGTATACTTAAAATAAAACAATAAATTGAATGTTAAAATACTCAGTATATAGATTTTTCCCATTATATAACAACCTTTAATTTTAATTAAACAGCTGATTAAGTAGAGTTTATTAAATGTATATGTTGAATCAAGTAATTTTATCCGTATATGAATTTAGATTTCTCTTTCCACACCACTGTACCACAATAGTGTCATGTTTTTGTCACATTAAATGACACAGGGAAGAGGAAGTGACATTATTTAGGTCTTCAGAGGAGCCAAGTTGGCAAGTTCTTTTCTCATCTAGCATTCAGAATTTCTTGTTTTTTATGCGTGACAGGATTTATAAAGCATAACATATCCACTCTGTCACAAAATAGGCCGAAAAAATATATATTTATTTAATGTTGCTTCTATTTATAAAAAACGTTGTCATTTTGTTGACTCTTGAATGCTAATGATTTGAGGACATACTAACCTTGAAAACAGGAAGAGCAGCAGCCATTTTGGTATAAAATTCCACAGCCGTTTTATTCAATTACCTCAAAACACAAAGCAGTGTGCTGTGCACTGTATACTTCCAAAATTAAAAAAGCACCTTTTTGAGTGTACTAAACCCATCTTTCTAATGTGAAAATATGAATGCATTTATGTTGACACTTGTGAAAGATTAGCAAGTAATGATATGCACCGACATGTTGAAATGCCTGAGACAAATATCTGTTTGTAATGCTTATGTCATTCATATAATTCCCTCATGACGCTATCGCATAGCTAACTCATATAGAAAGATAATCCTCCTCTGCGTGTACGAGTGGTCTTCAGTCTGCAGGGAGCATCCAGATGTCGTAGTGCAGACGTCAGAAAGCACTCAAAGCACTCTTTAATCAATAATAATCCAGATACCACCTTCCGCATGCCCCTTTGAGGCCTGCTCAGTGATGTCTGCTTCATGAATTCTTGACGTCATATGGAAGGACATTAGCACAGTCATATGGTGGGTTGTGAGAAAGACACTGATTTTCTAAAAATAGATGGTGTGAAACTAGGCCAGGGTGCAGAGCAGGCAGCTGGCACACAGGAAGAGAATACTTTTGTGTGTGTGTGTGTGTGTTTTATTTCACCATCCAGAAGGAGACCTTGCAACATAATGCATTTCGGCAGCATTTCCTGTCATTGCCTAAACCCTCTGCAGTAGCCCGGTGTGCACTATTAGATCTTCGAGATGTCTTCATTCCAGGTGGTGTCAGTGCCTATTACTTCTGTGTGTTCACTAGTGTTGGGGAACTACTTTGAAACGGTTTCATTCCATGCTCTATATTTCTCACTGTTAAACTACTGCCAAAAGGGCTCTTTTCAAATAGTTGGCTACAATACAAGCTAGTAACAGAAATAACTACATTGAGGCAATTACTTTTTTATCTATATTTTACCAGCCCGGTCTCATGAAAATGCGTATAAATATTAAGCCAAATAAAAATGAAAACTAGGGGCATTGAAATGCAAAAACTGATTTTGGTATATATCTAATATGCACAAGTTTGGTGTGCATATAAGATGCAGTTTTCGCATGCATATGATAGGAAATTTGTCGGCAAGCATATAATACGCAGTTTTCGCATACATATGATACTCCACAACCCTATTTCTAGTCATTGCGTAACATAAACAAGTATGAACAGTCCATTTTTGCATATCGTTTTTATTTGGCGTACTGTTTATACGCACACTCAGGAGCAGTTAACATAACATTATTTGACTGCAGTTCAGAAGTTTTCAGAAGTAACTGTTTTATCTTTGAATATATTAAAATGTGATGGCCAAGTTTAATTTTCATTACAGCTTTCAGTGTCAATGGTTCTTCAGAAATCATTCCGATATGCTGCTTTAGTGTTGTTATCAGTATTGTTTTAGGATTCTTTAATGAGTAGAAAGTACAGAAGAATGATATTTCTTTGAAATGGAAATTATATGTTTCTTTACTGTCACTTTTTATCAATCAGTTCAACTTTTGATGCATACTTACTGAATCTTAACTTAAAACTTTGAAACGCAGTGTACATTTACATTAAGTGCATCTAAAAACTAGTTTTTCAAATTCTAAACATAGTGATGAGCTAAATATTAGCTATAAAGAATTAAAACACTGTAAGATCCAGTTAATCTGTTTTTTATTTACATGAACAGTCCAAGCAATATGAAAAACACTATGAAAAAAACAACAGTGGTGTAGCATTTTATCAGATCACAATTCTACTTAAAAAAGGAGCTTGTAGATACTGTTAGCTGAATTATTACAGTAGGTGATGAAAAGCCAGTGTCTTTTTGTGTATTTTATGAGTCATTAAATCAGCTGTTATTTGTTGTTCATGAATAAAACAAATATATATATATTTTTTAAACTTTGCATGTCTTCAAATCTATAGCTATCAAGCTATAAAGCAACCATAATCTGCTAAATAAATTAAGAGTTTCGATACCCTACTCATGTCATTTTTATTATTATCATGAGTCTTTTTGCATGGTTCCTTTCTTTGTTGTGATTGAAACTGACTCAAATGACAAACTGAACGAACATCACGCCCACTTTCGTTCAGTCGCTCATGCTACTGAAAATTGTAATTAGGTTACTTACATTGCTACGTTAAACACTGGTGCTCACTCATTTAGCAATGCATTGTTATAGGAACTACCTTACAATTATGATTTTGTGCATAACGAGAATTATTTCTTCTGTAACAAATCTTTTGCAACAATGGAGCAAATGTAAACAATAAAAACCAAAAGTGCATGAATAAAAAAAATGTAGTTTGTGTAAAAAAAAAAAAAAAAAAAGCAAAAAGCAACCTTGAAGTGCTTTGTAAGTGGAGATCAGTGGAGGAAACATCATCAAGCAAGCACACTGCAGTGCACCGGAGTTCTGTTCTCCTGCTTAGAGAGGAAATCAATAATACAGGCACTTTGCCTCATCAGTCGCCTACGCATCTCGAGATGTACTATAAGGTAATGCTTAGATGAGGGTATTTTTGTCTGCGAAATTGCTTGGAAATGCAAGTCCAAGATTCTTCTACATACAGAGCAACTGGTGTAGTTCTAATTACATCCGCTGGAGCAATGTGAATGATTGCAGTGCCTCACCTTGAATTTGATTTGGCTGAAAGCATCAGTCTCATGTGGCAGGGATTTTATTTCCCTCCATGCCAGCTTTCTGCAGTGTGGCTGGTTGATGAAGCAACCTCAAATGATCCGGCAAACTGAACTATATCACTTTTTTCATTTCTTCCCTAATGCAGCTCCTCCAAACGTTCGGATCATCCACTCTGGTCACGCATGCAACATTGAGGAGGAGCGCTACACCGAGAGGGTGTACACCATCCGGGAGGGGGAGACCTTGGAGCTGACCTGTCTGGTCTCGGGGCATCCACGGCCACAGGTGAGGCTCTTGGTGTTAACTGACTTCTGACCGCTTCCATCTTCAGCGTGAGGGCTGCTCGTAGCTGGGTGCCACCGTAGGACTTCTAATGGCTGTGGCTGGCATATTTGCACAAGATGGGAGAGAAAAAAATCTCTGGAAATTGAATGATATTAAGAATCCTCACGTTTGGAATCAAATTGCTTGTTCTGACTTAAAACAGAGTCAAGGAAAATGGAATAAAAAAAGAGAACCTCATACATCCAAATAAGGAAAAATAACTATTCATAAAGTGTGCTACACAGATGAAAATGTTTGGAAATGGAAAATAAATTTGAGTTACGAGACATCCTGTGGTGCTGAAAAATACAATATAGTAGCATTTGATATTCAGAGAACTGTGCCAGGCATCATATCAAGTATATTTAGTATATTTATTATGGAGACTGAATATTATATGATTTTAGTATTATGTAATTTGTGTAATAATGCATTTAGACAGAGCTCACCATACAGTATTTATAACTCTCTTATATATATATATATATATATAACCGTAGAAAGGATAAACAAAACACATATTATGACTATAACCATACTGAATCTGATCTCAGAAATAATTTGGACAGGGACGGGGACTCAGACCCACCTGCACTATAATGACATGACATGCACAAAGGAGTCTGGAGCGCTAAACGTATTTAAATAGATGTTGAGGTGCATTACCTTAAAAACTTAATATAATCCACTGCGTCCTCAATGAAGACTCTTATGTTAATTTTTAAATGCAGACACAGAAACTATAGCAATGCAGAGCTGTCAATCAATCCCTGTGGCCCGGCACTATGCAATGTGAGGTCAAACTGCACAGAGAATCAAAACGGCTTGCCTAGTGAGACCAATTTAGTTTAAAGGGGATTAAAACAAATGAGGAGTGTGTGGATTTTTATCATTGTTAGGTGGTTGTTCACACACTGCCAACACCCATGTATGTCCGAACACCATGTAAAAGTGGATTTTGCATAATAGATGCCCTTTAAATTAATTCAGTTGTTTGCTTTTTTAAATGAATCATATATGAAGAATTTCCCAAATGGTATCTGAGGTACAATTTGGGGTAAGCTGTGCCATAATAATAGTGAAGATTTGTCTCCATATTCAGGGAATAATAATACAAATGCTCTACAAAAAAACAAGGTTTCTCTGTATTCAGATATTCTGAATATTAAGCATTTCCTTGCCCATTTGTGAATAATTTGCCGGCAAATAAGAATT
Organism: Enteromius mattozi; assembly: GCA_032359235.1. Classification (NCBI taxonomy): domain Eukaryota; kingdom Metazoa; phylum Chordata; class Actinopteri; order Cypriniformes; family Cyprinidae; genus Enteromius; species Enteromius mattozi. The sequence goes on from JAUMHE010056098.1 coordinate 10,748, forward strand.
TGAAATGGGATTGTGCGTTTGAAAATTGCCTTTCCTCATTTACATTCGTATTTTTATTTGAGATGTAAATTAGTCAAGTGTTCCCCGATGATTCATCTTATCCATCGACTTGACACAGCTTACCCCAAACGTGGGGCAGACTTTTTTAGTAATTTTACTATAGTACTAAGTTATGGATACCATCCTAAAAATGTTTTTAAACAGTCTTAATACCATTCTCCTCTCACCTTTACCATATCTGTTATGACCAAGTGACAAAATAGGCCGGAATTACGGTGCCACTGTGAGTCCTAAATCAATGTTATGCTTCTCAGCTCAAGAGGACGCCATATAATCCTGAATAATATGACATTTTGATTATCAGAGGAAGATAACAACATTCTGTGTTTCTGCTTCATGCACTCCTGTATGTATCATTCATCTGTTACGCTTCTGGACTCGCTGCAGTACTCTCCATTTCACCCTCACTCAAGTGGTCTTAATTCTCTCAACGCCCCACTCCTCGTCGTATCTTGCAGAGGGCTTATCAGTCCCGTAGCCTGTGTGCGGTTTTAGATAGGCAGCACTCTACGCCTCTCATCTTGGTCTCAGTGCTGCATTTTCAGTGGAGAGGAAGAGCAGTCCCACTGAGTTAGTGCAGGAGAAGAGACGGCCACGAGGGAAATCACTGAATCTGCACGACTGCAGAAGAGCTCAGTGATTCCCCGAGGAGCACTGTCAGACCTCAGAACGCTAGGAAGAGTCCTAAAATCTAAATGTTTGCTAAGAAATCCTCCTGGCGGTGTGGTGTCATAGTTTTGAGGTAAGCCTTCTTTTTGCATTCTACACGCAGTTTCTGTGAGGAGTTCACATTTTTTTAATGCTCCTGTGACGTTCTTCTCCTGGAATCAGAGTGGCGCTGTCCATTTTGTTCAGCTCCCTGCGGCCAGGTTCCTGACGGGAGCAGGTATGAGAGATGAACGGGGCTGGCAGTGTGTGATGAGGTACACCTGAAGATAATGGTGCCTCATCACTGCTGCTGTTAAGTGCTAAGTGCATCTCTCCTCAGGCGGTTTGCATGCACAATGGAGTGGCTGGAAGGCCAAGCCAGTGGAGGAAGCTGCTGCCCCATGTGTCCTGGACCTGGAGGGGAGCAAGAAGGTGTATAATGCCTGTAGAAATCCATCCGTTAACATTCCCATTCATCTTAATGCCAGATGATCAATGGTGTAGAACTCCCTGGAAGTATCCAACTTGAAAGCTGCCATATTTGCTTGCAGGTTTTCACTTCTAGCCAATCGGGCCGATAATCTGAGCCATAAATGCTGTATAAAATATGTATTGTAAATAAAACAAATACATAGCCAGAAGTCATGGCTACTTTTGAATGGCCCTCATTAATGGGTGGCAACTACCAGCAGGTGTAACAAAAATAATAGAATCCAACAGTGACTGTGCTTGTGTCCCAGTGTCCATACTATCCATGTTAAATTCTACGCGATAGTCATAATTTTCAATACTATTTAGGGCAGATAGGGTGGATAGTATGCACAATGAGACACAGGGTGCTTTGTTTTTTAGCTCCCTTTGTTCCAGAAGTATTTTTCCCATTAAAAGTTTCAAACCGAGATGTCTTTGTTTCAGAGACATAAGCCATGAGCCAAACCAACCATACGGTATATACAGAATTAAATAAATACAACTATTACAAAATGTTCAAGTGGTTATTGATTATCCAGAAGGAAAAGTGATGCATTAAGAGCCAGTGGATTAAACTTTGAACAGAATGAAGATGTCTACATTTTTCGTATTTTGCCTAAATAACATATTTAGGCTTTTAAAGCAAAATGTTTCCTTCTGGAGCATCAGTGAGTGTTTGAACTTTTATTAATAGTTGCATATAAGTTCCTCAGTTGCCCTCAGTGTGGAAAGATCATACAGTCATTGTTGGAAAGGGTTTAAGTACAAAAAGATGCTGCAAAACAAAGAATTTGTGGGACCTAGAGGTTTTTTTCTGAAGAACAACTGGCACTTTCAAAGGGATGGTTCACCCAGAAAAATTACCTCGTAATTTTCAGTACTCACCCTCAAGTCATCCTGGGTGCACATGACTTTCTTCTTTCAGAGCTCTTTGTTCCAGAGATATAAGCCATGAACCAAACCAAAATGTTACATACACTTTGCAGTATCTGCAAAATGTTAATTATTTTACTAAAATCCAAAATAAGTGGGATCATACAAAATGCATGTTGTTTTTTATTTAGTGCTGACCTGCATAAGAAATTTCACATAAATAACATTTACATATAGTCCACAAGACAAAATAATAGTGGGATTTATAAAAATTACACCATTCAAAAGTTGAATACATACTCTTGATTCTTAATTATGTGTTGTTACTTGAATTATCCACAGCTGTGGTTTTTTTTTTTAGTTTTTGTTTGTTTTGTGATAGTTGTTCACGAGTCCCTTGTTTGTACTGAATAGTTAAACTGCCTGCTGTTCTTTAGAAAAATCCCTTAGGTCCCACACATTCACTGATTTTTTTCAGCATTGAGATCCATCTTTTCATACTAAGGACAACTTAGGGACTTAAGACAAAACTATTACCACCAAACTATTACACAAAGCTCACTGATGCTCCAGAAGAAAAAAAATGATACATTAAGAGGCAAGGGTGTGCCTGATATGAAATTTTTTTTTTCATTTGTTTTTTCATTTATCATTAGTTTTTTCATTTAGTACTGCCCTCCTAGAAGCTACAGAAGATACTTAACTGTACATGTTTTCTAGAAGAAAAATGTTTTCGTTTCAAAAAGTTTTCACCTCCTCCAGGCTCTTAACGCATCGTGTTTCCATCTGGAGCAAACTTTTTGTAACAGCTGCATGCAAGTCCCTCTGTTGTCCTCATTGTGAAAAGATCACACAGTCATTGTTGGAAAGGGTTCAAATATGCAAAGGATGCTTGAAAAGCAAAGAATTTGTGAGACCTGAAGGATTTATTTGAAGAACAGCTTACACTTTAACTGTTCAGAACAAACAAGGGACTCATCACAAACCAAACAAACACACACACACACACAAAATAAACTGTTTTTGAGTTAGAATTATTGACCAAAAAGTATGTGAAAATAAATCTGCAATGTTTACCCTTTTGATCTCCATTCAAAACTCCTCATAGTATATATATATATATATATATATATATATATATATATATACAGTATATACGTATATCCACATTTACTCTGTGTTTAGGGTTGGTTTGTCTGTTTTATGTCCAACATCAAACAGAACCACTATTAAATTAAAGCAAAGTACAATTTAAGGATAATTTTATGCTTATAAATTGTATATTTGATGACATTCATATATGATATTTAGGCAGTTTGTTGTTTTAATTGTTTAAGCGAGCATGTGTTGAGTTGTGTTGGTGCATGCAGAGGGCATTTTTTTTTGGCTGTGAAAACCCTAATGCATTTTGAATGTTCTGTGCTTCTTTTGCCTCCCAGTCTTCATTGTAAAAAGATAGGAAGATTTTTGCTGGCAGCCTCATTTTGAATAAATGAACTTGTGCCGCTTCTGATCTCATCTCCGGCTTTTGCTGACTCCCTTACCTTGAGTGTAAATAAAGAACGATTTTTAATGAATTATCTACTCTTTTCCGCTTTAAGGCAGTCTTGCCATTTCTGCTTTTTAGAAGTTAATGACAGTAAACATGAAATATGACTATTTCCAGACCTTTCCGAAGCAGAGGGTATCACATAATGCAGTAGGTTGTCGGAAAATGTGCTACAGGAAAATTTATTATCTAAAATTACAAAGTGTACTTGGTACCAGCACAGTTTACTTCTAAACACAAAATCTAAAAGTTGTTTTTAAACGGACGACGTGTCAAAGACCATCATGTGTAATTGCTAGGAACAGACAAACATTTTTTCATGTTTTATTATCCCAGTCAAAGCATGTGTATGTATACTGGTCCAAAGACTGACTGTTTAACATGGGCTCTTTAGCCCCTGCTGTTTGATGCCGTAACTACACCATCTGGACACATAAACGTCTTTCTATGTTGACGTTCATTCAGAATTATATCCCAGCAGCATATTCTGCTAACTTAAGAGCTATTTTTATCATGGTTCTAGTTACATCACAGAATCTTTCCTGTCATCTTGTTTAAATTTAAAGCTGCCTTTGGGTTCTGATAAACACATATTAAAACACTATACAAATAATGATATATATATATGTATTTGAAAACATTTTAAATGGAATGGAGATTGAATATCTTATTCAAAATTATACATAACCACATACAGTATAACAACATCTTCTGTTGTCCTTAGTCTAGTACTGCAAATTGTGACCAAATACACTTTCCGTGTGCCTTAATTACCAAGGTTTTATTTATGGCTCTGTTCCAGAATCTTTGTCTCAGTCAAATTAACACCAGGGTCAGCTTAGATAGATTTCTTACCATGCAGCAAAGCATATTAATTGGTAATTAGCATGAACTCTCAAAACATCCAAGGTTTCACCAACTCTTTGTTTCAGTTCTGCCATTACTGAACCATAGATCCCACAGACAGTGAGTGGGCCAGAGAAAGATACGCCCAGGGCTGCTTTATGATAGACTGAGGGGGCTGGAGGCTATATATAGCGCTCTTTATGGGCGCATTCTGTCTGCATTTGACACACTGGGCCCGTCGTCACAGAACTCCCATCAGTGTTCTGGCTCAGGCGCTCTGTGGCACTGATCCACTTAATGCTGGCAGGGGCAGAAATCTCAGACTTGACAAATTTATGAAGATGAGATGTTTGTAATACTTTAGAAATGAGTTCCTTTTATAGTTATTTTTTATTGTGATACATATGTTATGGCATTACAGAATACTTTATAGGGATAGCTTATCAATGAATTATGTCATTATTTACTCATAGTTGTGCATATTTTCTTTCTTTTGTGGAACACAAAAAGATATTTGATGCCGTTTTTAGCTGTTATGGCAGTAGGGTCCATTTAGTTTTGATGTTGGTGTGTTGCCATATTTAATTTGGGATTTGTATTTATTAATTGATCAGTGATTTGATCTGATTTGGGAGTGAATATCCGCTTAAAATTTTGTATGTTTTTTTTTTCGGGGTTTTTTTTTCATTTTTGGAGCTTGGAAGTTGTGAACAGCTCACAAGCTCTCAATATTCTTCAGAATATCTTCTTATGTGTTCCACAGATGTTTAAAGAATGTTTTGAATGTTTTTGTCTGTATAATGAATATTATTGGGGTCCAAAACACTTACATTGCGTGGACCAAAAAAAATACTTAGCCATCTGTGATCCTTGTCCACAAAAACCAGTCATAAGTCATTTGAAACTGAGAATATATCACCTGAAAGTTAAATAAATAAGCTTTATGACAGGATAAGACAATATTTGGCAGAGATACAACTATTTTACAGTAGGAAATTAACAAAATATCTTCATGGAACATGATCTTTACTTAATATCCTAATGATTTTTGTCATAAAAGAAAAAAATGATAATTTGACCCATATATTGGATTGTTGGCTATTGCTACAAAAATGTCTGTGCTACTTAAGACTGATTTTGTGGTCCAGGGTCACATTTTTTAAAATATCTTCATTTGTGCTCCACAGAATAAAGTCATACAGGCTTGGAACAACATGAGAGTGAGTAAATGAGGACAGAAATTTAATTTAGGGGTAAAAAAAAGTGAAACCCTAGTTTCAATAACTGTAATGTGAAAATTTCCCTCCCCTCCTTTACTCAGAAACAATATTTCCCCAGTATTATATGGCTTGAGGTCTGGAGGGCTGTCATTTCCACTGTTTTATGACTATTTATGGAGGCACTTTGGTTGTGAAGGCAGTGGGCTGCCATCAAATTGTTTTCACTTTTCACCCCCTACATATCGCTACTCATGAGTCATGATCTCTACTAACACAGAAATAAATAATAAATAATGATTTATGTGCTACTTTTTTATTCCACACAGTCCCAAAGTCTTGAATGCATACATTAAACGAAGAAAGTTAAAGTACAATAAGTCTTAAGGATTGGAGTGGGTCATCTTTTCTTACGTATTGCACTGAATTGCTGTCACATAATGCACAAACGATTATTCAGTTCCACTTTCTCACCTCTGTAAGTAGGAATTCCTATTTGTGCGCTGTCAGCTATAGCCCACCTCAATGCATGCAGACATACAGGGCTAAGCACTTTTCTTTAGCTGCCTTATTTCCCGTTCGAGCTCACAAAGAAATCCAGCGTATCTAAGCCCTGCGAGTTCCAATACGCTGTTATTCCTAACCAACATCCAATACGTGTGTAAACAAATCTGCCCGCCCTCCATCCTCAGCAAAGCATGAAATGGATTTCATTCTGCCACTTCCAAAGGTTACGACTCTTTTGGGCTCCAAACCATCGTTTTTTTTTTTCTTCATAGACTTTCGCGAGAAGAAAACTGAGGCCTAGGCGAAAGCAGCGCTTGGTCTTTTGAAATTGCGAAGCTGAAAATGCTTTCAATTAGTAAGAGAGGGGCTAATAGTTGGGGTTAGGAAGAAGTTGCTGCTTGCAAGAGGAAGGCGGAGCTTTGATCTTTGTAGCTGGACTCAAGCTCAGTTGCTCCCGCCTCTGAGGTTCTTGAGCAGCAGGGATGATAAAGGGGGGTTCTGTTGTAATGTAGGTCATCTACACAGTAAGTCTCACTCAGGACTCGGTAAGGCCAAGCCAGGCCTGAATGGGCAATTTGCTCCACTTGTCTGGCTGGTTGGCAGACAAGTACACAGAGGGAGCTACAGAATCTCTCTCCCTCTCTCTATGCCCGGCTGAGCTTCGTGTGCAGCGTCTTTTCCCTCATTTCTCCATGCTTCCTTCTGACTATGTGTGTGTGTTGGTATTAAGTGAACTGCTTATTTGCGATGCACATTATTTGTTTGTCTACAATGAAAAGTGTTTGTTTGCCATATAAAATTTTAATGAGGCAATTAAGTAAGGCAATAATAGTTTGGGGTCATGTTGTTCTAAAAAGTGGTATTTATACAGTATATTAAACGTAGTTACTGTTTTTATAAATAGTCTGTAGTGCTACTCAGGCTGTAAAAAGATTACATACGGGGGGCGTATGTAATTTTAACATTTACAGGTGGTAGTCAGTGATTTAATTGCTGTCCGAATCAAAAATCTTGGTGTTTTTGTTCCGCGTCTCAGGGGAAAATGCTGTGCTGAGTTTCATGCTGTTTGCAGTCGAGCTCTAGGTTTGTGTACAAATTTAATTCTATTTTAAATCGAACAGTTTGCAAGAGTGAATCGATAGAAAAATAGTTTTGAAAATCATTTTTTAGACCACCTCTGTGTGCTTGTAGCTAAACTCTTTGATGCTACATGTTGTGAAAAGCATTTGCTTTTTTTTGGTAATGGGGACTAGTATTAGAGAAATAGGTCAACACCCCACTACAGTGAATAAAATTAATTGTATAAACTGTTAAAATGGACCGTTATTACAGTATGTGGAGCGACTAAAAAAACTATTTAGAGGAAAATTATGTTAACTTGTAAAATTAGGTATTAATAAAAAATATTTTTGATCTATAAACTTGTATATATGTGGAGTAACTAAATAATAAATTAGAGGCAGATCGTGTAAATTGTTAAAATGACAAATTATTGTGAATATTCTTTAATATGTAGAATATAGAAACAGGCAAATCATAGGAAGTGGTAAAAGTGGGCATTAATATAAATATATTTTGTTGAATAAACTTGTAGTGTACACATGTTATTATGTGGAGTGACTAAGAAAAAACAAAATTTAGAGGCAAATCGTGTAGACCATTTGAGAAACTTTCAGGCTGTCAAATCACAGAAGGCCTCTGTCCTCTGTGATTTAATTGCCATCCAAATTCATGACATGCAGATTTTGTTTTACAGACATCCTGCTGAGAAATAATTACCATCCAAACAGAGCTTATGCCATGTATTGATCTGGAGATCAGATTTGTGGTAGAGTATTTGCTCATTTCCGAGTCAAAAGCTTTATGTAAACATAGCATCACGATTAGAAAGTCACTGAAACATTTTCAATAGCACATTTAGTTGCTATTTTTCAGTACTGGACTCATTACACAGTGATGTGACAAAACTTAAGACATGAACTGGAAAGGATTCTTCTGTATTAGATACAACACTGCCCCAAGCGATTTCATATAGTGTTGGGGAGAAAAGATACCACAGCAAAGTACCTTTTTTCAGTCTTGTTGCATATCCTGTTCCCAGAAATACATTTAAGTTTGAAAGTAAAAAGAATTGGTAGTCCTGTGATGTTAGTGTTGGTATTGTTAACAAAAATTAATTATTGTTTTTAATAAATCTGTAATAAAATTTAAATGTAGGATGAAAAACTTAGAAAATTATAAACGCTGCCTTGACAACTGACAGCTATAGAGGAGGAGATGAAATGCTCGCAGAAAAATGAATGGGAAGATCGCTACATTTATTATTTCATCTGTAAGAATGAAGGTCCCGCCTTTCAGTTAACAGAGCCAATCAGACATTGTCTGTTTTTTACTCTAGAGAATGCAAATATGCACAAGCACCAGCCTGAAAATGCAGCTTTTATCATAATTTGAGCTAGCAAAATCCATGCTACCATAGTTGTCATATTTCATATGTTATTGAAAAAACATTTTCCATATTATTTTGTTCTTTACCCAATTCATGTGCTAGTTTTAAGCCCATAGCTGTTAAGTCTCTTTGTGAAATGACTTTTGTTTCTCTCTCTTTGTCCCATGTCAGATACGATGGACCAAGACAGCAGGAAGTGCTACTGACCGCTTCCAGGACTCCAGCGTATTCAACGAGACACTGCGCATAACCCGCATCCAGAGGCACCAGGGCGGCCGCTATTACTGTAAGGCTGAGAACGGCCTCGGCACTCCTGCCATCAAATCCATCCGAGTGGACGTCTACTGTGAGTTAACAAGCTTGTCCGCCTGTCGGCAAAAAAAACCACACACTTGACACACACTCTTGCAAGTCAACGATAGCTTGGTATTAGTCTTTGCTGACTGTGCCTGCATCTCTCTTTTAGCTTTTGAGGTGCATACTCAAACCTTGATTCAGCACTTCACTTAAATCCTCAGGTTACGAATCATGGATAATCAGTTGGAAAGACACACTTACACACAGAAGTGTTTTGCTGTAGCACCTTCTGGGTTCGCTGTTGCTTTTATCCTGCAACCTCAATTTTAGAAACCAACAAAGAAAAGCAGACAGAAACTTTTGATTGTAGCATTGCAACAGCTGCTTTACTAAAATTCATGGGCGTAAATCCCGGGGGGGACAGGGGGGACATGTCCCCCCCTATCCGAGGGTTGTCCCCCCCTAAAATCATAA